>QTSX02000893.1:14378-171981 GCA_014839935.2 Entomophthora muscae
TATGCTACCCCTGGAAGAAAGCACCTGGAAACCCTTGGGCAACCTAATCAATGCCAAACAGGCCATCCAACAATACCTTGGGTAAAAGGCCCTGAAAGGGGGACTGTGATGATCCATATGTGTGTTGTTTTGCAGGCGAGGGTTGATTTGGCTTCAAATAAAGACAATATGCTGAAGAGTTACAATGTGTGGTTAGATGGTGACGCTGTAAGCTAGTAGGTAACATAGTGCTACTAGGGGTAAGTAGGGTGAGCCTATTTGGTAACATAGGGCTACTAGGGATAAGTAGGATGAGCCTAGTTGGTAACATGGGGCTACTAGGGTAAGTAAGGCCTGGCTGGTAGGTAACAAAGAACTACCAGAGGCAGATGTTGCCTCCACCCAGCAGAAGGATTTGGCTGCTTTGGGCTATAGTGCTTCACCTCACAGAAAACTGTGGCTGCAGAAGGATGAAGACTGAGATAGTAAGCAGGGAACTTTGTCTGTCTGGGGGAGAAAGTTTTGGACCCCTGGCAGATAAAGCAGGCTGCCAGGGAGGGAAAGAGCTCTGAGTGCTCTATGTACCCTAATATGCTTACAGGAGGTCTGTGAGCAAGCATCCTACCTAAAGGACTGGTAGGGTGTCCTCAATTATGCCCCTATGGGAGCTTTGGGGGAACCCAGAGTGAGCATTGGAGGGCATAGATTTTCTCAGAGATGTCACCAAGGTGGTTTGCTTGGGGAAGCAGGCTGCAGAACTTGGCGTGATCAGGCCTCTGGGAAGTAGAGCTGATTACTCTGCAACTAAAAGCCCAGACTTAATCACATGGGTGAGTAAAGACAAAACATAGACATTGATCTATGGTTGAATGGCCTAAGTGGATTGCCACTTGAAAGGGCCCAGTCAAACGCCAGTTCAATGTAGACTCATGCTTGGGTCTACAGGTTCTGATAATGGGGACTGAGATAAAGAACCAAGGAGGTTCACGGAATTAACAGTGAAGACTAGCAAGAGGGACTGATTGATCACAGTGAAGGCTAGTTGACAGACTGTTAATTCATATTGAATTGTGGGAACCAATATGGTTCAGTGTGTAGAAGGAACAAAGGAGGTTCCTAGTAAGGATTTGTTGAGGAACTGGTTAAGGATAAGCTGAAGGACCAGAAGATTATGATGAAGGACTAGCTGATCATAATGAATGATGGCCAAAGAACCAGAAGTTTGTGTTGAAGGAATGAAAAGCTGAGAGGAGGTGAGTGCAGGACCAGGAGATAACCCAAAGGAACTAGCCGGACTGGATACAGAGGCTGGAAGAACTGTTTTAGTGTCTTTTGAGAGGAAAATAGATAAAAAAGAAGCATTTAATTAATAATTAAATACTGCCTGATTATGATTAAAAAAGAATTTGATCAAATAATGAAAAAAGAGGAGTAAAAAATAATATATAGTTTATTAGAACTGTAAATTTATTTAAAAAGAAGAATTGAGTCAGAAAGAAGCTAGAAAGAGGACGGAAATGGAACAGAGAAACTGTGAGGGCAAAAGAGAAAATTTTGCCAAGAACAACTAGGAGAGGCAAGAGGGTGAGCAACAAGCGGGTTTGAGGTCACAAAACGTTGAGAAAAACATGGAAAAACACAGAGAAGCGTTGTAAAATCAAGGGGTCAAAATTTGCCTAAGTAAAACATATGTGGAAGCACTTGAGATTTGCCCAGGAAACGTGACATGAATCACGGCAAACCTGTTCAAAACGTGGAGCAGTTGTTTACCCGGAGCAAGACAGCCTCAGGTTTGAACCAGGGTCAAGAGCATGTCATCCGTGAAACCTTTTTGGCAAAACCATTGAATCAAGGTGTGTGATTGGCTGCAAGCCAGAGTCTATTTGATCAGTGTTTTAAGGGCTTTAACTTAAGAGTTAAAGCCTAAAAATGAGGAGCAGAAGTAGAAAATTCAGGGCTTTCATTGGATGAAGTAAGATTTAAAGTTTAATATATTTTAGAAAGAGAAAACCTGGATAGTTTAAGCTTTGAAAAACTAGAGTTCTAAGAGAGGTTTTGGTTTGAAACAAGGGGCTATAAAAGGGAGAGCTATCTAAGACTTTTAGGGACTGGATCAAGTGGATTACAAAGGCCACAAGAGCTACAAAAGGAGCCAAAGACAAAGAGTAGGAAGCCAGAGCTAGGAACAGACTGCAGGAGCCCAAAATCAGAACACAAGAGACCAAGACCAAGGTGCAGGAGCATAAAACCAAAGTGCAGGAGCCCAAGACCAAGGAGCAGAAGCCAAAGACCAAGTACAAGGAGTTCAAGAGATTTTTAAAAAGACTCCAAGTACTGGCACAAAACCCTCATTATTCCCTATCCCAAGGCCATATATCAGAAGGTTTCTAAGGAGATCTTCCTTCTGACTGTGAATAAAACGCCTATTACGGCCCCTACCCAAATTTCTCACAATAAAAGTATATAAGTTCTATGAGTTAATTACCCCACATTTTCTATCCTAGCCCAGGGAACAAGGAATCCTATTGCTTAGGGTGCAGGAAGTTTGCCTCTAGTAAGTCTGCCCAGGAGGAGTGAAAAAGGTGACTAGGCATCTGGAAATGACAGATAGAGGAAGGGAGTTTATTAGGAGAGAGTTTGCTAGACTATTACAGGATTGGTATCAGCCTACAGAAGGGCTAGTGCCTGCTGAAATATAAGTGTATGATGAAGACGCTTGCCTGGTAATTGGGAAGGTACTGGAAGAGTTTGTTCTTATGCAGGTCAAATATAAGCTCCTAACCAACCACTCACCACTGTTGGAGAATGACAACTCTTCCAAGCCAGTCCCTGGCTATGACCCAGGACACACTTTGGGGACTGGTGACCAGGAACCTCACAGGGACTTTTGGGGGAAGAAGGAGATGCTGTCAGGAATGACAATTTGGATGCTTCTAAACCTCAAAATACAGAACCAGAGTTGAACCCTGGACAAAACCCTTTGCAGGTCACCAGACGCATAGGCTGGGAACTCAATAACCCACTACTGATTGATAAAGTTATTGTCAACCCGCCAGGACCCAAACCTTTAACTGTATTGCAGAATTCTGCAAGCAAACCGCCAGTGCAAGATACCAGGAATTTCCTTGAGGTGCCAACGCCTAACACTGTCAGTTTTCTTGGTAAAATGCACAAGTTTCTCAATGAGAGTTATTCCAAACTCCCCCAAAGTCCCAGGGGAGGCACTGAACCTGAAAAGGCACCCAATACCCAAATCAACAAACAGAAGGATTCAAAGTCCTCTCATCTCAAAGCGGCCAGTGGCAAACTGCCAGTGCTGAGAGCCACACTGCTATCTGAGACCCCTGATGCCAACCCGCCTGTGCCCAGAAAACCCAACCAGGAATTAAAGCCTGGCAGTGTGGTATAGATACCTGCCAGGCCAAGATCAACCCCCATTGTCATTTTTAAATAAAGGTTATAAGATATTGGTTTCCCCAATTATTGCTGTATTTTATTCTTGTCATCTACCAGTTAACTCAAAAATTATCTGACCCCCTGCCAGCCCGTCAGCTACGTACCACCTGCCAGGTGTTCCCTTTGGTCCTGTCCATTTCACAGAGTACCCCTTAAAGCCTGAGTACAAGGACTACACCACTGACAGCATACTAGCCCGGGATCCCTTGGCCAGAACTACAGAGTTAACCAGATACAACTGAGAAGGCCCTTGGTACACTACCAAACCCCACCTGTTCAGAGATAAATACAACTTTCTTCCTGCCTACTAAATAGACATGGAGCCATCTGTCACCCCCAAACTTATGCCTGCCGCTGCCACAAAGCTCCTTCTGGACCATACTAACAAGCTTTTTGGAATTGTATATATTACTCTCACAGGAGTAATAAATACTATAGTCCCCGCTGCTGGTCTGTGGTTGTGGGTAGGCAAGTCAATGTCCTACCTCATTAAGTTAGCGCCAATCCTTTGGTGGGCCCTTCCCACCCAGTCTGCAATCCTCCAGTTTCCAAATGCTAGCAAGCCAGCCAATCAGGGTTGGTTCCCTGACATGGAGCTAGGCATAAGTTTTGGCAACGCCTCCGTGTTCTGTCTTCTTATGAGCTTGAAGCACCACCAAAAGACAAAGACTAGGCCTTAAATAAGGCAAGTAGTGGTCTGGTACTTTATTGAAAATCTGATTGTCACAAATGAGTGTGTCTTCAGATAATTTAGAAAGGGCAACTCAAACTTCTTCTGTCTTGTCCTCCCACAAAGAATGATACCCAATTAGTTCTTACAACCTGTCAGCCTCAGCAGGGTGTAAAGCAAGGATGGGCATTCTGGACAGTCTATCAGCATTCTGATGTTGTATTCCTGGGCGGTGCAGCACAGTGAAGTTGTACCCTTGCAGGCAGAGAGCCCATCTAGCTAGTTGTCCTTCTGGTTCCTTAAGATATTGTAACCACTTAAGCAAAGAATGTTCAGTGACCACAGTGGAATGGTTGCCTTATACATAATGGCAGAACTGCTTGACAGCATGCATCACAGTGAGGCACTCTTTCTCTGTTATACTGTAATTTTTCTCATGTTTATTCAGGACACAAGAGGTATAAGGTACAGGGTGATCCACACCTTCATCATCTAATTGAGCCAAGATGGCTCCAGTGGCCAGGTCACTAGAATCAGTATATAGGATGAATTCCTTATTGTAGTCAGTATATACTAAGATAGGGGCCTCCTTAAGCTTTTGCTTAAAAATCTCAAAGGCTTGTTGCTGGCTGCCTTACATTTGAAAGGGACATTACACAGCAGTTGGACCAAGGGTTTGATAGTGTCAGCAAACTTGGGGATGAATTGTCTGTAGTATCCTATCATGCCCAGAAAGACCTGAACTTCTCACAGGTTGGTGGGCAAAAGCATTTTGTCAATGGCCTCAACTTTCTTAGCCATAAGGCAAATTCCTGTCTGAGTCACCTCATGTCACAAGAATTCAAGGCGTTCCTTGAAGAAGGCACACTTAGATGGTTTTAACTTAAGACCAGCTTCTTGAATATTTATGAACACTTCCTTGAGATGAGCCAGGTGGTTGGTAAAATTAGCACTAAAGACCATTTTATCATCTAAGTACACTAGGACACACAAGAGCTTCAAATCATGGAGGATGAAGTCCATGGCTTGTTAGAAAGTAGCCGGGGCATTGCAGCATTTGCATAGGCTCAAAAAATCCTTCAGAAGTGATGATTGCAGCCTTCTATATATCCTTGGGAGAGAGATCAACTTGCCAGTACCCAGAGGCTAGGTCCATAGCAGAAAAGAACTTGGAGCCCCCAAGGCAGCAGAGAACATCATCAATGTGTGGTAAGGGGTAGGAATCCTTTTTGGTTAAAGAGTTCAATTGTCAGTAGTCCATCACAATACAATGACCTACATAATTCTTTTTCAGTATGATCAGAGGAAAGCTTATGGGCTTTGGGAAGGAGCAAGTAGCCCAGCATCTAGAAGTTGTTTGAGCTCTTTAGACACCTGAGCGTCCTCTACACAACTGCGGCAATACGGTTTAGAGCAGAAGGGGAGAGCATCACCAGTATCAATATGATGAATGAAGCCTTTGACTAGACCATAATCAGTGCTATCTTTAACAAAGATATCTGAAAACTAATCCAGGAGATCAAGCACCTCTTTCTGTTAAACCGGGGATAGTTGTAGAAAGTCTTGAGCAGTGAACAAGGATAGGACTTGAGGCTTGTCCTCAGGTAAATTAAAGTCCTGGAACGTACCAAAGGGATGTAGTAATAGGACGTCAGGGGCATTCAACAACTTGCCATAACCAACCACCTGCCCTCTAGAAACATTTATGGGGAGAGCAGTTAAGACAAAAACCAGAAATTGAACAGGGTTTTTATGAGAGACATCCAAGATTCCTGGACAGAGATAGGGTTCATTGCGTCCTAGCAAGTGAGAAGAGTATAACTCTAGGAACGTACTCTCAGGTAGCTCATACAATATTTGGGAGTCTAGGATAGCCTGAGATCCAGGGGGAATGATTACAGCAGAAGTGGCCAAGAGAGGAATCCATTCAGACGCAGGGCAAGCCATATGAGGACACTTCATGGTGGAAAAATGGGTACAGTATTTTAGAGTGAAAACACCAGTGGAATATTCTAAGACACATGTCTTGAGGCGCTTCCTGGGAACTTTAACTGGCTCTTCAAAGATCAGAGGGACCTCATACCCTAAGATAGAGAGGTAGCTGTCCTTTAAGTTGATAATCCCATTTTATTCTCTGAGGAATTGAGTACCAACAAGGAGGTTGTAGCTCTCATTCTCTAAGACAACAGCAGGCACAACCAAGAGTAGTTTGCCAAACCGCATGGGAAGAGCAGAATAAACTCCTATAGCGCAAGTCATGAATAGCCCAGCTATACTATACAACTGGTGATATTTGAGGTTGGGGGCAAGTTTGAGCTTTTTAAAAAGCTTTGAGGAGACAACATTAACAGGAGACCCTGTGTCTAAGACAGCCTTGATTTTCACCTTCTGAATGGATATTTCCACACAAGTGGTAGTACAACCAAAGGGAGGGAGGAAAGCCAGAATGTCTTGGGCTTCTGCCAGCTTTTTGTCCCATTTTTTAATCATGCATCTATGGGCTGGGAACTTTTTATAGACTTTCTGGAGAGAAAACAAGACTGAAACAGTTTTTAACATAGCGTCAGCAACCTCAACAGCTTCTTTGGAAGACTTGACAAACACAGGGGATCTCTTGGCTTGAGTGAGATATAGGCAAGAGATAACCTCTTTGGCTTCAGGAAGAGGCTTGGCGGTTGTTGTAATTTTCCATAACATAGCTTCTAAGGGACTGCAATAGTTTTGGGGACAGCAAGGACTGAATACCCATAGGCGTTGGGATCTTCCATATCATAATTGTCCATGTCATAGTCATCAGAGATGTTGTAGAATAGCAGCAGAATGGGAGGAGCCTCAGTGTCAGCAGGCTCAGAGTCAGCAATGGAGGGGGGAATTGAAGGAGACTGGGAAGAATTGTCAACCAAGAGTGTCTCTGACTCTATGTTGACTGTTCTTTTCCTGCCTGCTCTTTGGGGTTAGCTCCTTCAACCCAAGGATTGGTACAGACTCAATAACAATGACCTATCTGTCCACAGTTGTGGCAACCCTGGTGTCAAGGAGGGTCCTGTAAGTTCATGATGAGGATACACAGGCCACATGAAGACAAACCAGAGTTAGAGGTGGCACAATTCTCCCATACAACTGCTCCAGAATGAGTAAGATGCATATCCTGCAACAGTGTTGTGACCGTACTACAGTCACTGCTGAGTATTTAGCCAAATAAATGCTCCAAAATATAAAGATGTTATGTTTTTGCTGTTTATTACATATATATAGGTTTGTTTGGAATTCTTGAGGGAAAGGTTCCTAGAAACTGGATATCTATGTTTAATAAAAGAACATAAAATGGATGTTTAGTTAGGTTAGGCTAACTAAAAGAATTGAGGCAAGATTGACCAAATCAATCTTGGAGACTAGGCATCTCAAAATGGGTTAGTTAATCAGGAAGATTAATTAATAAAAGCGTGATATAATTAATGAGGATTTAATTATATTAAAATGGCCTTGGCTTTGTCAAGAAGTTTGGTTAAAGTTAACCATGGGAAAACCCCCAGAATCTGGGTTGAAAGCGCCGCATTGGCAAATTTATTGGGTTAGAAGCGCCACTGCGCCGCCTAATGAATTTGAGATGTGCCGCTATCAAATTTTCTCAGGCACTGGGGCGCCGCCTGGGGAAATAGCTGGGTGCCGCAGTGGCGCCTGGTTTGAGTTTTGAAGCAGTTTAATGGGTTTTAAGGCAAAAAACCATTAAATGCAAAAATAACTAAATAAAGGCAAGGATGCCTAGGAATTCAGGTTTGATCAGCTGGTTCCCAGTTGGAACACTGATGGCTGAGTTTAGGATGTGCAATCCACAGGGTTTTGGCGCTGGGAGCTGGGGAAGCTCCATGCCAAATTGGTACATTGGGTTGAATGGAGTCAGGTGACTTCTGCCCATTTTAGGTTAATTCTCATAGGTTGAGAATTGTTGGTGTCTTTTAGGTAAAGATCTATGTTGGATGACTCAAATGTCATAGACCACGTGATGCAAATCATTGGTTGATTCAGGATCTGGAGGGGTTTTCAGCAGTTTATGCACCAAATGGTATATAAGCAAAAGCAGTTAAACATTAATAAAATATATTCATTGTTGGTTTTGACACTTTCCCCTCACCTATTTTTCAATTATCATGCCTTCTTTGTTAAAATTTGAGAGAGCCAAGTTTGGGGTCCTTTGTGTGGAAACTGCTGCAGCAAGAAAAAAGGTTCCTACAATTACATTGGAAGAAGCTTGGACTAGCCTGGAGGGCACTAAGACTGTTCCTGCAGAATTTTTAGTAGAAGTAAAGGCTGCGTTTGAGGAGTTGTATTCCAATTACTTTGCAAAGGAAGGGACTCCCACCCAAGGGAAACAAATTTATGCTTTGGATGCTTGGAACTTGTTGGTAGGATGGGATGTAATTTTTGCAACAAGTAAAAGAGATGGCAAATTGTGAAATTGAGGCGTTGAGAGCATGAGAGGAAAAAAGCGTTGAAATCATGGCTTGTTGGCGGGATGACAATAAAGTATTATCTGATAAAATCACCTCCCTGGAGGCAAAGCTCCTCAAAGCTTTGTCCCAGGAAGGTAACAGCAATAAGAGTCAAGGAAAGAATAATGGCAGGATGAACTGGTTAGGCCTGGATCCGTCACACATGTCTTTATGCTCTTCATAGAAGAAAGCATGACTTTATGAGCCTTAAAGTGAAGACACAGAAGCTGGTTGACCTTGAGGGCTTGAGCGCAAGCCATGTACACTTCATGTGCAGTCAACTGGCAGCTTGTGATCAGTTGCTGTCCCTCCATGTAGAATCTATCTTCAAATTCAGCTAGGGTCTCTGTGGTGATCCACATGTGTGTTGTTTTGCAGGCAAGGGTTGATTTGGCTTCAAATAAAGACAATATGCTGAAGAGTTACAATGTATGGTTAGCTGATGATGCTGTAAGCTAGTAGGTAACATAGGGCTACTAGGGGTAAGTAGGGTGAGCCTAGTAGGTAAAATAGGACTACTAGGGTAGGTAAGGTGAGCCTAGTAGGTAACATGGGGCTACTAGGGTAAGTAAGGCCTGGCTGGTAGGTAACAAAGAACTACCAGAGGCAGATGTTGCCTCCACCCAGCAGAAGGATTTGGCTGCTTTGGGCTATAGTGCTTCACCTCGCAGAAAACTGTGGCTGCAGAAGGATGAAGACTTAGATAGCAAGCAGGGAACTTTGTCTGTCTGGGGGGGAGAAGGTTTTGGACCCCTGGAAGATAAAGCAGGCTGCCAGGGAGGGAAAGAGCTCTGAGTGCTCTATGTACCCTAATACGCTTACAGGAGGTCTGTGAGCAAGCATCCTACCTAAAGGACTGGTAGGGTGTCCTCAATTATGCCCCTATGGGAGCTTTGGGAGAACCCGGAGTAAGCATTGGAGGGCATAGATTTTCTCAGAAATGTCACCAAGGTGGTTTGCTTGGGGAAGCAGGCTGCAGAACTTGGCATGATCAGGCCTCTGGGAAGTAGAGCTGATTACTCTGTAACTAAAAGCCCAGACTTAATCACCTGGGTGGGTAAAGACAAAACATAGACATTGATCTATGGTTGAATGGCCTAAGTGGATTGCCACTTGAAAGGGCCCAGTCAAACGCCAGTTCAATGTAGACTCATGCTTGGGTCTACAGGTTCTGATAATGGGGACTGAGATAAAGAACCAAGGAGGTTCACAGAATTAACAGTGAAGACTAGCAAGAGGGACTGATTGATCACAGTGAAGGCTAGTTGACAGACTGTTAATTCATATTGAATTGTGGGAACCAATATGGTTCAGTGTGTAGAAGGAACAAAGGAGGTTCCTAGTAAGGATTTGTTGAGGGACTGGTTAAGGATAAGCTGAAGGACCAGAAGATTATGATGCAGGACTGGCTGATCATGATGCAGGTTGGCCAAAGGACCAGAAGTTTGTGTTACAGGTCTGAAGAGCTTAGAGGATGTGAGTGCAGGACCAGGAGATAACCTGAAGGAACTAGCCAGACTGGATATAGAGGCTGGAAGAACTAATTTTAGTGTCTTTTGAGAGGAAAATATATAAAAAGAAGCAGTTAAATAATAATTAAATACTGCCTGATTATGATTAAAAAAGGATTTAATATCAAAGAATCAAAAAGAAAGAGGAGAAAAAATGATCTACATTTTTTTAAAACTGTAAATTTATTTAAAAAGGAGAATTGAGGAAGAAGGGAGCTAGAAAGAGGCTGGAAATAGAACGGAGAAACTGTGAGGGCAAAGGAGCAAATTTTGCCAAGAACAACTAGGAGAGGCAAGAGGGCAAGCAACAAGCAGGTTCAAAGTTGTAAAACGTTGATAAAGACAGAAAGAAAAGTTGTAAAATTGAGGAGTCAAAATTTGCCTAAGTAAAACATATGTGGAAGCGCCTGAGATTTGCTGAGAAAATGTGACAGGAATCACAGCAAACCCGTTCAAAACGCAGAGCAGTTGTTTACCCAGAGCAAGACAGCCTCAGGTTTGAACCAGGGTCAAGAGCAAGTCATCCATGGAAACCTTTTTGGCAAAACCGTTGGATCCAAGGTATGATTGGCTGCAAGCCAGAGTCTATTTGATCAATGTTTTAAGGGCTTTAACTTAAGAGTTAAAGCCTAAAAAATGAGGAGCAGAAGAAGAAAATTCAGGGCTTTTATTGGCTGAAGTAAGTTTTAAAGTTTAATATATTATAGAAGGAGAAAACCTGGATAGTTTAAGCTTTTAAAAACCAGAGTTCTAAGAGAGGTTTCTGGTCTGCAACAAGGGGCTATAAAAGAGAGAGCTATCTGAGACACTTGAGGGACTGAATAAGGTGGATTACAAAGGCCAAAAGAGCTACAAAAAGAGCCAGAGACCAAGAGTAAGAAGCCAGAGATAAAAAAGACTGCAGGAGCCCAAAACCAGAACACAGGAGCCCAAGACTAAAGTGCAGGAGCCCAAGACAAAGGAGCAAGAGCCAAAGACCAAGTACAAGGAGTCCAAGAGATTGTTGAAGGACTCCAAATACTGGCACAAACCCTCATTGTTCCTATACCAAGGCCATATATCAGAAGGTTTCTAAGGGGATCTTCCTTCTGACCGTGAATAAAACGCCTATTACAGCCCCTATTCAAATTTCCTGTGATAAAAGAATATAAGCTTTATGAGTAAATTACCCCACATCTTCTACCCTAGCTCAGGGGACAAAGAATCCTATTGCTTAGGTTGCAGAAAATTTGCCTCTAGTAATTCTGCCCAGGAGGAGTGGGAAAAATGACTAGGCATCTTGAAATGATAGATAAAGGAAGGGAGTTTATTGGGGGAGAGTTTGCTAGACTATTACAGGATTGGTATCAGCCTACAGAAGGGCTAGCACCTGCTGAAATACAAGTGTATGATGAAGACGCTTGCCTGGTAATTGGGAAGGTACTAGAAGAGTTTGTTCTTATGCAGGTCAAATATAAGCTCCTAACCAACCACTCACCACTGTTGGAGAATGACAACTCTTCCAAGCCGGTCCCTGGCTATGACCCAGGACACACTTTGGGGACTGGTGACCAGGAACCCCACAGTCTCCTTTAGTTTGAAAGCAATGTACATGAAGGTGTCCTTTTTCACTTCCAAACTAAGGTCACCCCCAAATTTGTCAATCAGAAGCTGCTTCATACCTTCCCAGGTCTCAATGGTGGGCAGCTCTGGCACTACTACCTCTTGACAGGTCAGGTGCAAATAAGTTATAATGTGTTCCTTCTTAACCTCATTCAAAGCTCTTCTCATGGCAGTTTCATAGATAGTTTGGAAGGCTGCAATGGTTGAGGTTTTGGGGTTGAAGACTTGCTTAAAGATAGGCTTGAAATGTGCTTCTGAAGTTGGGCCAACATTGTTGCTATTGAGTACATTTATTTGCAGGGAGAATTCCACTTCAGATTTGGAAGGGGGCTGTCTGGTCCACAGCTGGTAAACACTTTCCTCAAGAGTAGTTAGGGTCTCAGCAGAGCGGACACCCATATTAGTAGCTAGGGTGGTCTGCTGCTCAGTAACATCTAGGTGTTGGCCCTGTGCAGTTACAACTGTGGAAATTTCAGCCAGTTGGGAGGTAAGATACAGACCCAGCAAAAGACAAGGAGCAAACCTGTCATTCATTGAATTGATTAACTCACACATTTCCTGTATGTCTTTATCAAGATCAGAGTGGTCTTGTTTCAAATGGTCCACCTCATTAGCTAGAGCTATCAACTCTCTAGCATAGTGAATACGGGGAGCTCCTGACAAGCCAGGGCAACAGTCATCTTCATCAGTAACCCCAACTGGGCTAGCAGCAGTTGGCATCATCTCACGCAAGGTAGAAACCTCTTGTTGTAAGTCAGCAACTTGAGTCATCAGAGCAAGCACTTGGGGATTTGGCTGAGGGGCTTTGGTAGGGCAATCATGACTGCAGGTAGATGCTCTTAACTCTTAAATGACATCCCATAGTCTCTGCTTTCTATCTGCCAAATCATCAAATAAAGGAGAATGCAGGGCATCTGGTTTGGGTGTAGACAATCCATTAACTTGAGTCTGGAGTTTGGCAATGGTAGTGGTGGTAGCAGCCCTTTCTTGATTGAATTCTTTGCCAAGTTTGTGAAGACCTTTTGCAGCAAGGGCTGGTACTTGCTGTAATTGATCAAAGGAATAAGCACTGAACTTGTTGAGCTGCTGCACAAGCCATTCAAAATTGGTGAGATAGGTGTTCAGGATGGAATCTACTTGGGTGCACCAGGACTGTTCCAGCTGGTGAAACTCATGTAGACACTCTCTGACGTACTTGGGGATGAACTGGCGCATTTGTTCAATGGAATTGACCAATCAGGTTTGTGAGGTGATAGAATTGTGCTGATTGTCTGATACCAAGGAAAACAGGGGGTGAATCCACTGCTGGTAGGTTGCAAACTGATCCCAGTTATGAGTGACAGCAGCTTGTAGAGATGAAATCTTCTGAATGTGGAGCTCTAACACCATTTGATGATTTGCCAAGACAGGTTGTACAAAAGATGACAATAGGTGTTAAGTGGAGCCAGCCGCTAAGAGGAGATGCTGTGGAAATTGTGGAGCCACAATCAATTTGTAGTATTCTTCTCAACTGAACTGAAGCTGGAGGCAAGGGATGGCTCCATCATAGGCTATCTCAAGGGCTACTGCCATGAATTGTTCCAAGTCAGGGGTACCCAAAGGGTAGGCCACTAGGCAGGGACCGTTCATGAGGTTCAGCACAGTAGGGACAATAGGCAGGTTGACTGTTACGGTAGAAAACCAAATGAAAGGAATATTACACCCCTCATAAGACCCAAAAACAGCAAAGAACTGCCGCCAAACCCTTACCTTAAGAGAAATTGACAATTTAAACGCTGTCATTGACAAAAAATGGGTCAAAGCTGGAGTTGCTCAAATAGCCCTGGAAAATCTAGACCTATCATATTTTTATCCAAATAATTATGACAAGAAAATCACATGTTATATGTTGTTTGGTGATGGGAGCGTTCAACCTGCTGGTTGTCAGAATTTTTTGAATTATGATAGCATTGACAAAAACTCTAATGCAGGACCCTCAACTGCTGAAAATATTTGTGCCAACCAATCAAAAGCCTTGAAATTATCTCTCTCCCATCCTGAACTACCTTAAGACTTTCCCCATTCCCCTCTAGAAACTTGTTTCTAGATATCTTACTCACCTTTGGAATAAATAAAAAGAAAGTTAACCTCATGTTAGCGTATTTGGGCCTCTTGGCCCTGTCTTTGACAACTTTGCTGGGGCAATGGTTTAGTTAGCTTTGGACTCTTTTTCTGTCTCTTGGCCTGCTTTTTATGTCACCTCTACTTTGCGTTACTATTCTACTTTTTCACTCCAAATGATCTTCTTGACTTTAATTTTAACCTCCATTTTATGCTCCACAGGTTGCAGTTCCAAAATAATCAAGCCCTCTTCTCAATTTGGCTTGTTGTTGCTTAAAAAATTAACTCTGTGTTTATTATATCCACATAATTTTTCTTTGAATAGTGCAGCTTGTCATCTTGCTCTAACATTGGCAATGTCTTCTTCAATAGGAGGATCATAATTTGTGGCAAAGTTGGCTCTTGTATGAGAGGAGGCAAAGGTCCTAAAATGTGGTTGCGAAAGGGATAACCAAGGGCTTACAGTCCCCGTAGTGAGAGCACTATTTTTATTGCATCCGTTGGAGGCGCAGCACAGAGATCACAACAGGAAATCCTCTAACCTTAGGATTGGATTCATACTAAGTCTCTTTGTCAGAATAGCAGGAAAGGCTGCAATTACCTTGTGGCCCTGATTGGAACAATATCTTCTAGACGTGGCTAGAGAGGCGCCAAAGCACTTGAAGACACAAAGACAAATGAATAGAACTTAAATTTTATTGGTAGAAGGACATGTACACATATACTGTGCAACTTACCACAAAACAGTAAATGGACAATAGGATCACTTGTCACCAGTATTAGTGGGGTGAGTGAGCAAGTGCAGAATTTCTGGAAACTGAACAATTGAATTTCCCAATTTGGAGCCAGACTCATTTGAAGGGCAAAAGTAAAAGCAAGAGAGAGAGATTCATCCTTGAAATAACCAATGGCAGGCAAAATCGAAAAATGGTGAATGCAGGCATTCTTTGGACAGTGGGTCCTGCCATAATCCTAAAGGTAAACAAAAACAACATTCCTCCTGCAAGAACTCAGAAAACGCAAACAAGACAAAGGGTCCCATGATTGTTTGAGCCCCCGAAAAGCAAGACAGAAACAATGCGAGACGGTCCTACCCGCCACTGAACAACAATTAGTCCAGTATGGCGCCCGGGCTCCTGGCAACCTTCCTGGAAACCTGCCCCTAGAGAAGGCTGACCTCAGTTGGGGGTATCAAAACAGCAGGCTCAACCTGCAGTAAGGTTCCAAGTTGGTCGATCTACAACTCAACACACTATCCAGCCACTTGAAGCCGGTTAAGAAGTTGACTTGAATTTTCAAATCCAACAATATGAACAACGCTTTCAATCTCTTATAGTAAAACTTCTCTTTTGGAGCTTGAATCATTACAAGGACCAAGCCATCCCCTTTACTATCCCACCATGTGATCAACACTATCATGTTCCTGTTGTCCACAATTCACAATGACTATATCAGCCATATTCTCAATAAAGAATATTATCTAGTTTCCAAATATTTTCCCCTTTGTAACTCTGCTAAAACAGCACAGTGCTACAACACCAGCACTGTTATCTGCCATCACTAGGGCCACCTTCCAAGTTTGGTATGGACCTGTTAGCCAAGACCTCTGTTTCTGTCTGATAAACGCTGTGTTGATGTCTGCACCCATCTTCCATTACCCTAAGCAAGACAAGAACTACCAGATGAAAACAAACACTTCTGACACATCTAATGAAGCTGTACTCACATCAAAACTGACATATGAGTAATTTTATACTGGTAGCATACAAATCCAGAAAACTCATTGATGGGGAATGCCACTATTCCATTCACAACAAAGGAGTTGTTGGTCATTGTGCACTACCTAATCAAGTGGTACTGCATATTCATAAAGTTATGGATGATTTTACGGCTCTGACAGGCCACAAGTCTCTCATATACTTTAAGACACAAGCCAATCTCTCCTGGACGTCAAGCCTGCTGGATGGTATTTCTGGAAAAGATTTACGGAATATCTTAGTACAAACCAGGACTCGAACTAGCTACAATCAACATTCTCTTGTGCATATACATGAGAGCTTTAAAAAGGACAAGACCTGATCCCAATTGGCCCCTGCTAGTACTCTGCATCAAAGACAAGGGTTTCCACCCTGGTACAAACAATACTGATCAAGTCACTGTAGTAAAGAATGAGCACCTATTTGCAGAAGTCTAAGAAACCCTTCATTGCAAAACATTGAACAGGATAACTATTTCATACGTCCCCACTCATAAAAGAGTTGACACCATCCAACAATATTGTTGAGATCTAGGCCACACCAAGAGCAGTAACTTATATGAATTCCTTAGCATAAGGCCTGGTGGCCCACATTATACCACAACGTACAGAAAGTGCTGGATTAATGTGAAGTGTATGAAAAGTTTGCCAAAAGCAACACACCACCCAAGTCTGTACTGCTCATTCACACCCAACTACCCTTCAAAGTATGGGCACTAGACATTATGGGCCCCATTCCAGGAAAACATAATAATAAGAAATATATTATTACAGCAATCAATTTCACAACCTGTTGGCTTGTGGCCCAGGACGTCAAGGCCCACACTGGCAACAGTGTATGAGAATTCATAGGCAAATAAATTATCAATAAGTTTAGAAAGCCAGAACTCTTGATTACCAATGAAAGTAAGGAATTGATTTCCAATGATAACAACTTCTACCTTGCCAAACAAGGAGTCAAACACATCATAAGTGTAAAGTCTTGCCCGTAATGGTGCAAGGTTATAGACTAGAGCGTGCAAGGCATTATGATTCAAATTTAAAAGATATAAGAACGTAGAAACTGTCTGTAAGATAATCTTACAAAAACCTGCTAAAACCTATGTTGTGTTACAAATGAAGTAATAGAGTGTAAGAACCATAAGCAAAGAAGATAAAATAAAGTGTTCAATAGTTAACAATTTGTAACTAAGGGAATACCAATATTAGGATATTCTCCATCAGCAAATTGATACATATAACTATTGAAAGATTCCTTAAGGAGAAAAAATAAATACAACAAGCCTAAGGCTTTTTGTTTTACAAGTTACATTGGATTTAAAGAAAGAAAAGGCTAAACTAAAAAAATATATTTAAAAAAACAAAATTCTTAAAATTACAAATCTGAAGTTATAAATTGTAAAAGATTGAAGGGAAGAAATCACTTAGAATTTTGGCTTAAAGCCTACTCTTCAAAAGCTCTTTATTTATAGAGAATAAGCCTTTTCTATTGCATTTGATAGACAGGAAGGAAGCAGCCAAGAAGAGGAGCAACCAGAGAAGTTTGGAGTCAACCAGAACCAGAAAAGGGGAAACAGAAGCCAGTACTATACACAGATCAGCAACGTAACTGGGGGAGCGGCAACAACGCAAGCGGGAGTTTTGAAAGGTAAGTAATAGTGAAAATATTCTAACTTTAAAGTAGAAATATATAAAAGTAATATAGGAGGACAGAGCAAACAACAACAACAATTCAAACGCAAATAGCATAAAAAAGGTAATAAACTTAAAATACTTAAATATTAACTTTTGATTCAAAATTCCAAATATTTAAAATACTGTAAAATCAAACTGAGCAAAAATATTAAATATGATAACTTCAAAGAGCCTGCCCTTTGGGGCAGGACATGACAATAACCACATCATATCATTCTCAGGCCAATGTCAGAGTAGAGCACCTAAATGATAGCCTAGTACAGGCACTTGTCAAACTCCCCACTGGCACACCTGAGGACTGACACAAACAACTAACAACTGCACTTCTGATGTGTTGCACCTGGGTGAACAGATATCAGAAAAAGCCCTTTTGAACTAGTGTATGGTTTCCAACCCAACATTGTCCAAGCGCACACAGGACCCAGGATAGAGATACCAAAAAAGTGTCATCCTGCTCAGATTCCCAAGTACTTCATGCTGTCAAAACAGCAGGCTTGACCCACCAGAAAGATTCTGAGTAAGCGGGTTTGTGACCCACAACCTGACTTCCCAGTGACCCAAAGCCAAATGCAGAAGTTGACTTGAGTTTCCAAATCCAGCAACAGGACCAGACAATCACCCCTTGTGATGGATAGCTTGATTTAGTGCTTGCTTCATTACAAGGATCAAGCCACCTCCCTAATCATACAATTGAGTGATCGCCATAATCATGTTTCTGTTATTCTGGTTCACAAGAACTATATAACTTCTATTTCCCAATAAAGAATAGTATCTAGTCTTCAATTATTTTTCCCATTTGTAACTCTGCTAAAATAGCACAGTTATGACACTAGTAAAAACCATTGTAAAATAAAACCTAGGATAAAATCACTAAAAGTAGAAATTTTAAAATTTAATGATTTATTTTTATTGTAATCTCAAGTCCATATTTGAAAGGTTCTCAAAACCATTCCATACAAATCTGGAGCCATGAAAATGAATAAAATGCCTCTGTTCCTAAATTGGATAGCTGTTGATTGGCTGTTAAGCTGTTATTTTTCTATTTTAGGCTGTTCATACTACACATCTTGTGTGACTTCATTTTTTTGTGTTTGTGAAATCTTGTTTTGAGGTTGCTCTATTTTGTCTCATTTTAGTCACTCTGTTAGTGCCTGGTCTGAATCCAGAATGAATTATAATATATTTTGGAACAGTCTCCATCTATTTCACTTAATGTGCCAGTCCATTTTGTTTGTGGTTTGAACTACATTGTTCACTGTTTGATATAATTTTGTATAATGTGTTAGTGATATTTTGTTTATTGTTTGACATTTTGCCTGTTCACCAAAAATACTTAGACTATTTACTTCCTAAATCTTGTCCAACTTGGGGCCCGCTTAAATTTGAGTTCATTTCATTTAAATCTGAAGTATTTTTGCTTGTCACCATAGCTTTTAAAACTACTGTGAAGATATGTAAGTTTTATTTTAAATAAAAATAAATGTTGGGATCAACTGATTCCATACCCTCAGTGCTTGTATATTCAGCTATTAGCTTGGGTATGTTTGACTTAGGATCCTTGTGATCCCAATTAAACTCTTTGCTGGCCTTAGTTAAGGTGTTAAAGGGAATAGGAACCTGTTTTCCTGTAGTGCCATCAAAAAGCCTGAGTCTCTAAAATCTGTAATTAGAGGCTTCCTTGAGATGAAGTTACTGTGTTATCATTTAAAGATTAACCTATTAAATTTTTGAAATAAACTGAAGAAGATAAAATATAAAAATTGAAAGATACACAAGTGCCGCCTGTTTTAAATTGAGTATTTACTCTTGAGTATCAGTGTTGATTTAAATTTAACTTTCGTTTAGAGTTTATATCTGATGCTGTGAAAAAGGTAAGATTTTGAAGGAGAAAAAATGATACAGTTGCAGTATAGAAAATGGCCTTAAACAATTGAAGCTAAATATCAACTTTTGGTCTGAAGTTAGGCAAATTGCCGGGAAATTACGGGTGTAAAATAAACATGACCACAAATAAAGCATATGCTTATCCAGTTGGCAACAAAGGAAATTATTTTGCTCCTAAAAGAGAGTACCTTAGAGCATCCATCAATCGAGAAATCAAGTGCAATTTTCATGATAGAAGTAATGCTGTCAACTGCCTTTCCCAGTGCCCAGTTCTAAAGGACACATAAATACAACAAAATAAGTTGAGCATACTTCATCAAAGAACATGTACTGTGGCTCAAGTGAATAAGAGACGGGAGAGGCTACTTCAAAATAAATTCGGGCTGGCATCGATATTGCGGCATCTCCCTAAGGAGTAGTTTTGAATTCAGAAACAAATATAATTAAAAACAAAAAAGGGAGATTACTTTGGCTTTCTTTTTGGCAATCATCTTAATTATAGTGGGAGAAAGAGAGTTGCTTCCAGAAAACTTAAGCTTTGGTTGATTTTTTTTGAACATTAGAAGGCTCTGTTGACTGTTTGACTTTTTCAAGTAGCTTAGCCTTTGTAGCAAGCCTTTTCGACTCAATAATAGATTCTTCCTCTGCGCGCTTAATCATCACTGGCCTTTTATCACAAGTGTGAGACTTTGGTGTGCGATGCCTAATAAACATCATAAATTCACTTTTTCTACAAGTATAATTTTAACTTGAGGCAGTAGGTTTCTAAACATTCAGGGCATTCTGAGCCGATTGTCCCTTTTTCGTGGCAACCAGAAATAGGACATTGAAAATTAGGCTGAGAATATTCAGGGTTCTCCGTAAAATTAGATATCGAGTTACATGCGTGAAGATCAGTTTTGAAATGGTTGGAGCTAGAAGTGAGAAAGAAATAGGACCGGCCTTACCAAAAATAAACCTGGCAGTTATTGCATTTCAAGGGCAGAAAGTCTTAGGTTAAATTTATGTAAATGACTTTTAAATTGTCTTTACCTAGCTGCTTACATTCTGAAATTGAACAATGACTTCCTATACTTGGTAGCTCCATTGTAGTTGTAAACTTTGAATCAGAAATGAAAATGTAATATCTATGGTAGTGCCTACAATGAATTTAACTGCATTGTGGCATTGCTTTTTGGTAGGTTTGGCGCCCAAACCGACTAAACTCGTCATAAGATATTTTGATAGCAACTCGTAGTTCAAAATTATAGAGGACTGAAATTGACAATCCCTGGAAGTCTTCTAAGTCATTTCTTAATAAGTAATCTATAAGAATCTTTAGGAAAACTTTCTCTCTTTTGAGGCTTTTACTTTGGCATGAAGATAGGACACTTTGTTTATTTTTCTGCCAAGAGCAGTCTATTTTATCTTACGAGTTATATTTTTTACGCGTTAATCTTTTTCAAAAACACCAACCTTGATTAAACTATTGTACCAAGGCCTAAGTTTTAATCTTTTTTAGAAAACTTATAAATTATATCTCTGCTACACAAATTACGCCTAGATTCCCTTGAAAATTAATACGTATACCTATTTCCACACTTTCTCTTAAGTTGCAAAGGCTCTCGATTTTAAAACTCGATAAATATTCTACCCTCAAGCCTTCAATTTTGGGTTTATAAAGCTGAACAGTTTCCCCTTTACAGCCAAATGTCGTTCCGACACAATCCTTCGCTCTCAGCATCTTCAGTTCCGTTTTCGGTAGGGCATTCTCATACTTCAAGTCTGCCAACTTTCAAAGAAAAGTTACCAGTCAAAAATGTAAAGGGGGAAATTCTTAACAAAAATCTACATCGCTTAAAGTCAACAGAGGTAGTTATCGATAAGAACTAAATTTAATCTGCTCATTATGACAGGTTAGCCTCAACTCCTTCTCATTTCTTTTTGGTGAACTTGTTCATTACACGGAAGGTCGAGTAACAAATATCCAAGACTTTGAAAGCAGGTTGCACAAAATCTATTTCTCTTTTACTGATAAGTCAAAAGACTGAATGCTGTTGGAAAGCGGGTTGGAATTAAATCCTTAGAACTTATAGCAGGAAGGAACAAAGGGGGACTTTTGACGGCTAAAAGGCAGATATATGCCCAGGACTCGCTTGCATATATTACAACTAACCTATGGACATTCATGTTTGGCCGTCCTATCGATACATTTGAGCGCTCGACTGAAGATCAAGACGAGTATATGTTATCTGATAACGAGCCTGTATTAAGTCAATTTCTTTCTCTTCCAAAGGAATCTGCACAGCTCAACGCAAATGCTTTCTTGGCCGGAGTTATTGAAGGTGTGCTTACCGCTGGCCAATTTGTAAGTTTTTTAAAGGCCGGTCCTAACTTCTTATTAGCCATGTCGCGTCACTGCTCACTCTATGCCATTAGTTGGGTTTCCATCAAGGACGACATTTCTGATCAAACTTTATTCTTCTATTTTGGAGCGAGAAGCTATTATGGCTAATCAGAAATACTGAATTTTAAGACTAAGTTAACTTAAAATAGGACCACATGTTGTTTCTCCTTTAGCTTTGAAATTCAATTAGCCTCGCTTAATTGGAACTTGTACTAGATGCTTCATAAAGTATTTTAGTCAAAAGATGTGACACTAAATCGTCTTCTTATCCCTCGTAGTAAAAAGCAAGAAATTCAATCAAGTGGCGTCAGTTTTAACCTGTGAACAAGTTTAAGTACAAATGACTGGAAGTAGGCGCTGGTGAACTTTTGAGCTATGGATAGATAGATTTTTTGCACTTGCGTTTTGCTAGATTTATTTAGTACAACCTAATAATAAGCAACTTAGTTTCCTTGGGTTTAGCTTTCATTTACTAACCCTAACTCAGACTTACATTTTGTAAAATCAATATTTTAACTTGTTGTTTTGGGAGTGGGGAGAGCTGATGATCTCTGTCTGGGTCTTTTTAATTATTACAACTATTCACCTCTATTCTTGAAACCTATAAGCACAATACAGTAGTTTTCAAAGCTATGGCATTGTCGCAAAATCTTTGATTATTTCCTCTCAGATAAGCAATTACCCGAGTGACTCCCTGAATGATTCCCCAACTAATCATTAAATCAGTGGCACTTTTTATATCACCCATCTATTATGGGGATCAAACAGTTCGAGCCCTAAGAGTAACACTACTTGGACAAACCCCATGACGTACATGGACCACATGTGGCTTCCTATTGTTGCAACCGAGTCTCCAGACTTGCCTGCCAATGTATCTCACAATACACAGGGGGCGCTTGATGAGTCGCCCCTTGACGTATCTATCGACATGAACCAATCTGATGGCAATGTCCAATGACAGGTACTTTCTCCTAATTAGGAGCGCTACCAATTCGACCTGCTGATCCCGCACAAGTTATTCCTCAGCTCCAAACCTTACATAAAATATACCACCATGCCACCCCCTTGTGGCCCGATGACTTTCCCCATATAGTATATTAGTCATAATATTCTATAATAAATAATACATTATCCTTATTATTCCTGTCCTTTCTATTGGACTGTTGTCTTCCCCAATTCAAATACTGAATCCTCATTGGTTCAGTTGCAACAGTGGTAGCAGCGGTAGGTTGACGACCTACCTAAAGAGAAAATTCCCCCCAAGAAAGGAAGGAGTACGGGCTGTATGGCTACTCCTGTCAGGGCCCAGATTGCCCTGGACAGTCAGCTGGCCTCCTTAGAGTTGATTAAACATGCAGTGTGGAAATCCCCACAAAGCACTTCCCAGGGCAAAATCCCCCCCTTTTGACTAGCAAATGGCCCGGGATTTGAGAGGCACACAAGCCTCAAATCCCTGGCATCGAGCCTGTTATCAAATTTGAGCCACCCACCTATCGGGAAATGGCACATCAGGAGCATGACCGTTCGATCGTGCAATCGGCTGATTGATTCATTGCGGGAGCTAAAAATAACTGTAGCAACTTGCCATGCTTCAGGCCACCTTACAGGACCTGCTGCAGTTTGGTTCACCATCTGGGCCAGTCAAGAAATAGAAATCACCTGGGCGTCATTCTGGGATACCGCAAAATCCCGCTACAGTGAAACCTTTTCACCAATTGTGGTGGGAAATCCCCTCCTGGCTATTAAACAGACCAGTTCTGTCCCTGAATACCTCACAGCTTGGCAGCAAGCCCTTATTGTCGCCCTAGAAGCCGTCACTGACGGGAATGCTATGCTTCTTACTCTAATAGTTAATGGGCTCAAACCCCAAATCTGCAAGTGGTTTCAGGCAGGTTGCTGCACCTCCATTGATGACTGCTATAAGACCATTGTGGAGGCCAAAAATCAGGCTTCAATGAGTTTTCACTGCTCCAATGATGCACCACCCCAACCTCGTCCCGCTCCTGGCAGTGGTCACAACCAAGTAGGCTGCTGCCAGCCACGCTAACAGAAAAGTGAGGTTAAGCGTCCCTGTGAAGAGGAACTCCAGCTAGCACACATTGAGGACCTGGGAAAAGCCTGGGGGCTGTAGTTACAAGAGGTTTTACAACCCCACTTGACCCTCACTCTCAATCTCTCCTAGAAAAGAATCCCTACAACTACAACATCCACAAAGTTGAAACCCTCAATGTCTTCCAAGTTCATAGCAATGACCCCATACTTCAAGCCAGTCACTCTCCAAATAAAGTAACTTGCTTGGCCTACCCCTTTGTCTCTGTGGGAACACCCGCAAACTACTGGTAGATACCAGGGCCAATCACACTATGGTGGACCAGACGTTTGCAGACGCTCAACAGTTAGACCGAGTGCCAAGCAGATTCAAGGCAGTATGGGTGGCTGATTTCCAAAGGGTGACAATTACCCATGAGATGGTACCCTTCTTCATGAGAATAGGGAACATCCAGGTTAAGCTCTCTGGACCAATCATGGCAGGGCTCAGCCACAATGTCATTGCTGGTCTTGACTAGCTTTGCCACAACCAACCCAACATTGACTGGGATACGTCTGTGATCACCCTCAATAGGAATGGGGTGGGTTTTCAGATATACTCTGTCAAAATGAGCAAGTTGCTACACAATACTGTGTTTGTCAGAATCATGGAAAAGGGCTCATACAATTTCAAGGGGGAAGCACCAGAACTTCATGCAATGCTGGAGTCAAAGTTATCTGGCGAAGAACCACCTGTGGTCCTTCCCTTGACTGCTTTTCCTCCTTCATACTGCCGCTCTCCTTGAGGAGTATAAAGATGTTTTCAGTGAAACACTGGACCAACTACCTCCTTCCCAGGAGATCCAGCATACTTTAAAGCTACAAGGGTTGCTTCCAAAGGTGCTCCCCTCTGTGTGACACCCAAAGAAGGTGAAACCCTACACCAACACCTCATCAGATGCCACACTTGACAAGGGCTTCATCACCCTCTACTTTTGTCATACAGGCTACCTATTCGCTGTAGCCAAGAAGGACGGGTCCCTTTGCCCTAGTGCAGATTACCGCGCTCTCCAATGAGGTGGCTGTCCCAAGAACAAGTACCCTCTGCTGAGTCTGACAACCTGTTTGATACACTTGCAGTTTCACAGGTCTTTAGCAAGATCAATCTCACCGCGGGGTATAACCAGGTCCGCATTGCCCCAGGGATGAAGCAAAAACTGCCTTCCAAACACGCTACGGGTTTGTTTGGGTGCTGGGTTATGGACTTTATACCCACGTATGCTCCCTCCACCTTTGCCATGTTAATGAACAAAGCATTTGATGAATTGATTTGGAAAAGTGCGCATTTTACTTGACACTTGAAATTCACAACATTATTGTCTTCAGTCAAGATCAAACCACACACCTCCAACACCTTTGTGCTATCCTTGACACCCTTTAGAAAACCAGTTGAAGGCTAAGCCCTCCAAATGTGGATTCCTCAAGTTGGAGCTCTTGTTCCTTGAGCACACCATCTCTGCCCAAGGGATAAATCCTGACCCTGCCAAAATCAAGGCAATTATCAGCATGCCGCCTCCCACCAATGTCAGTCAGGTGCGTGCCTTCTTGGGCATGGTTGCCTACGCGCATAAGTTCATTCCCAACTGTGGAGAACTCATTAAACCTCTCACCAAGCTCCTGAACACTAAACAGCGCTTTCACTGGACCCATGCCAGAGATCAAGCCTTTGAGACGCTGAAGCAGATACTTACAACAGTGCCTGTATTACAGTTTCCTGATTGAAACCACCAATACAAACTTGAGACTGATGCCTCTGACAGGACCATAGGGGGTGTGTTACAGGTAGAAACTTACAAGGGCGTCTTCCTCCCTGTGGCATACAAATCCAAAAGCTCACTGATTCAGAACAATGTTATCCAATTCATGACAAGGAACTAGCAGCAATTGTGCACTGCATTGAGAAGTGGCGCTGTTACTTGGAAGAGGCCATCTTTCCACCCTGTGTCTTGACAGATCACAAGTTGCTCCAATACTTCAACACAGTCCCACTTGACACGGCGTCAGGCAGGATGGGTCAAACGCCTTTCCCCTTACCAACTACGCATCAAATACAAGCCTGGAAAGAAACTTGTTACTTCTGACTCCCTCTCCAGGTTATATGTAGTGTCCATCACAGGGGACAACAGTCTAGACCCAGAATAGTCGATGCTCTACCTCTGACCTGAAGCAACTTGCTATGAAGGCCTTGATTTGGTAACCATCTCCAAACTGAAGGACAACAAAAGTCAGTTCACTACTAATGTGGGCAATGTCTGCTGCCGCACAGAAACAGGAGAAAAGACACCCTATATTCCCACCACACAGCAAGGAGATACCATACTGTACTACCACCACACCTTGGGCCATTTCAGAGGACACAACCTCTTTGAAATCATGAAACATAAGGTTTGGTGGCCGCATATGCGCCAAGACATCTTGGATCTTCTTAGACATGTGTGTTGTGTAAAAAGAATATATCAAAGCCTGCACCACCCAAGTCCATCCTACCCATTAAGGCCATGGAAACCTTCAAGCAGTGAGCCCTTAACATTGTTGGGCCCCTTCCCAAAGACAGGCTTGGTAAGAAGTGTATCATTACAGCCATTGACTACTTCACCTGCTGGCCAGTAGCGTAGGCAACCACTAACCACACTGCCACCACCATCACCTGCTTCATTAGCAAGGAAATTGTGGCCCGTTTTGGACGCCCCAAACGCCTCATTACATATGAGGGTCCCAAACTTGTAGGGCATGTCATGAAGGTGTATTGCGCCAAGAATGCCCTTCAACAAATAGTCATAACTCCATATCATCCGCAAGCTAATGGGCACGTAGAGCAATTGAATGGCTCCCTGGTCCAGTTGATTGCCAAACTCTCACAAGAACATCCCAATACTGCATGGAATGAACACCTACCTACCACACTGTTCATTTTACAAGCAAGAATCAACAGGGGCACCGGGTTCAGCCCCAGCACCCTGGCCTTTGGGACGCCTGACAGCTTGACATGAGTAGAACAAGGGAAATTATGATCCATGGTTCCCGGAAAAACCCCCTTGTTGACTACTCCTTCCCTGAGCCAGTGGCGTGCCAAAGCCCAAGATATTGAACATAAGCAAATTGAGGGAGGGACAAAACACCTTGAGGCCAGATATGCCATAGGTGACACCGTCTACGCCCTCAACCCCAATTCAGCCAAATTAGAACCCAACCACTTGGGGCCCTTCAAGATAGCCACAGTTTATGACAACCACACCTACCAGCTTGAAGATGCCCAAGGAAACACTAAAAAGCTTCACCACAATTGCTTGCGCCCTTGCTGTGCCATTCCCACACAAAGTTTGTTTGTGCAGACCTTCCCAGATCTCCCACAAACTCCAATCCTGGTGTCTGACAACAAGCAGGGGGAAAAGTGGTTGAAACTGAGTTTTTCAGACTTGCCTGCCAATGTGTCTTACAATACACAGGGGGCGCTCAATGAGTTTCCCCTTGACATATCTAACAAAATGAACCAATCTGATAGCAATATCAAGTTGTGGGCACTTTCTCCTAATTAGGAGCACTACCAATTCAACCTGCTGATACCCACACAAGTTATTCCTTGGCTTCAAACCCTACATGAAACATGCCACTATGCCACCCCCTTGTGGCCTTGTGGCTTTCCCCATATTAATATATATAAAAGTGATTCTGTCTGTCTGTAATGTCACCTCAAGTGGGCTCAAGCCGTAAGGAATTTGAATGAATTGATTTTTATTTAAATTTGATTTTAAAGGTTGATTGGTAAGCCAAAAGCTCAAATTGGCTCATCCTTACATTCAATCCCTTACATTGTAACGCTTTTAACATTAAAGCGTTAAACTAAGTATAATCAAGTGGATCTGACAGAATATCAAAGGGTGATAGATTTAAGCAAGATTTTAATTGGAACTGTCTTTATTGGGAAAGGGAAGAAGATTTATATACGTTATTAAAAGTGTAGGTGAAACAACATACCCAGGTCTATTAATTGCATTGCTGCATATGTGGGGTAGGTTGGGGACAGCTTGAGAAGGGGGATTCTAGAACTGGATATGGGGGAACCAAGGTGCATCAAAGTGCATTAGTCTGTTCTAGGCAAAATACTAAATTGGGACAGGTTTGACAAGGATTTGAAGTCTTCTAAAATTAGAAGCAAAAGTACTGAAATTTAGTTAACTCATTGTTAACAGGTTACTTTCACCACATTCTCCCACTTGAACAAAGCCACAGTATTCCTTAAGTATGGTGCCATTAACCATATTAGGGAGGTGATTTCCATCTATGTCCTTAAGGAAGTAGTTGTAGTTAGGGGCTATACTAGCAATCTGGAATGGTCCTGACCACTTCTGTAGGAACTTCTTGGACTTAGAGTTTTGAAGGGAACTCTTAAACAACAGAACATACTGATTAACCTGGAACATGGGTAGCTTGTACTGGGTATGATCTCTTGCTTGCATCTGGCGGGCCTTGGAGACTAGATTTCCCTGATTGGCCTCACGTTTTTTCTTCATCATCTTGGCTTGGTTGGTATTCTCAATTTTGGCATAGCTTTAGGGGAGGTTGAGGTCAACGCTATATAATAATTCAAATGGAGACATTTTTGTGGAAAAATGGATTTTGAATTGGTAGTTCCATAAAGCTCCTGGAAGCTTCTTGTCCCAGCTAGTGGGATATCTCATACAAGTCTTCTCCAGAGTTTTAACCAGTGTCTTATTGAGTTTTTTGGTAAGGCCATTACATCTAGGATTGTATATGTTGGCAAAACAATGATTAGTGGACACATGAGTCACCAATTCTCTGATGAACTGATTTTTGAAATGGCTTCCCTGATTGGTCAATATCTGGGAAGGAGGTCCATAGGCTGTAAAGATATCCTTGTATAGGAAGGTAGCTGTCTCTTTGGCTATGACTGCTTTAAACGCTTTGCATACCAGCCATTTGATTAAGTATTCAGTGGCTACAAGGAGGTACTGGTTTCCTTGGTTGGTCTTAGGAAGGGGGCCTACAAAATCTAAACCCAATAGTTCAAACAGCCCTTCAACTACAATGGGGTTGATAGGTTTCTTTGATCCTTGAGTTTGATCATAAAAGGTACAGGCTTCACACTGATGTATGTGTTATATGACTTCTTTGTATAGTCCTGGCCACCAGTATATGATACTTGCTCTGGCCATGATTGCTTGTTGACCAAAATGTCCTGCTCTGTTGTGGGCTTCTTGGAGTGCTTTCTTGCATTGGTCTGGTCTTGGGATTTCTCATAGCTGAGACTTATTCTTTATAAAGAGTTTTCCTTCAATAACTATGAAATGTGAGCAGTAAACTAGAAACTCCTTGGCATTCTTTGCTTGGGGAAGGATTCCATGTTCTAGTGCTCTGTAGACTGCTTCCAACTTGGGCTTGTATGGAGTGACTTGGATGTTCAACAGGATGAATTGTTGGGAGATTCCATCTGCTACCTGGTTGAGCTTTCCTGGAATGTGTTTCAACTCAAAATTGTATTCCATTAATTTCATCAGCCATCTGGTACGCCTGCCTGAAGGATTCAAATTGTTCAAGATGTATCTAGCCGCCACATTGTCTGTATGAATAGTGAATTTGTGACCCAATAAATAGTATTGAAATTTTTGAAGAGCATGTAACACTGCAAGGACCTCTTTGTCATATATACAGTAGTTCAACTTGTGCACGGTGAGTTTCTTAGACATGTATTCAATGGGTCTCATCTTGTTCCTGGGTTTCTGGTGGAGTACTGCTCCCGCTGCAATATCACATGCGTCTGTGAAGATGTGAAATGGAATGTTGAAGTCAGGGTATGCCAACACTTTATTGTTTGAGAGGGCGTCTTTAAGTATCTAAATGTCCTGGTCTTGATCATTTGTCCATATAAAGTCAACTTTGGTTCTGGTAACGTCAAACAAGGGTGCGGCCAATCTATCATAATTCTCTATGAAGCCATGGTAATAGCCCACAGTCCCAAGAAAAGACTGTACTTCTGCAAATGACATTGGCTTGGGCCAATCCTTTACCGCCTTTACTTTGGAGGGATCAGGCCGTCTCCTGTGACAGTCAATTATGTGGCCCAATAGGTGAAACTCTTGGACAGCTAGGACAGTCTTATCTGCATTGATACCAAGGTTTGCAGTGCAGATGTGAGAGAAAAACTCATGTAGGTGAGCCATGTGTTCCTCAAACGTCTGGCTATACACTGTAATATTGTCCAGATAGACCGATACAAACTTGTTTAAGGTTCCATGGAAGATGTTGTTCATGGTTTTTGAAACATACAGGGGGCTCCAGTGAGACCAAAGGGCATACAGATGAACTCAAACTGGCCAAACTTGGTGACAAAGGCTGTCTTCTGCTGGGACTCTGGGCACATCACAATCTGGTAATATCCTGAGAAGAGGTCAATGTTGCTGAACCATCTGGCGCCCAAAAACTGAGTCAAGATATCCATGATGTGTGGTAACAGGTATTTTCCAGTAATGATTACTTGATTCAATGGAATGTAATTCACACATAAATGGATTTTGCCATTCTTCTTTGGAACCAACACAATTGGGGATGCCCAGGGGGACTGAATAGGCACAATTAGTCCAATCTTGAGCATTCTCTTGAGTTCCTTTTCTACAAAATTCTCACAAGATTTAGGTAGTCTGTATGGGACAAGAGATTGGGGCTGCATCTCCTGTGACAATGGTATGTGGCTTTGTGTTGGCCAGGGGAATTTGGTCTTGGTCTTTTACTAGCTGGCCTTCAAACTCACAGACCAAGTTATATAGGGTATCTTCCTGTTCCATAGTGAGATTCAAATCAAAATCCAACATATCCAGTAACTCTTGGCAAAGAAATGACAAACTAACTGGGTCTGCTCCCAAGTATGGATTAAAGTGAGAGGTGGGGTCCGTGTACAATATGGGGAGGGGCATCAAGTTTCTGTCTTTGCGCATAGTACAATGGTCATTTTTGTAATCAGTGTTGATCATGAAGTCTTTTAGTGTCTTTTGGCCAATGAGGAGGTTATATTGGTTGTGTGCAAATACCACCACATTATTTTTCTGGGCAACGCCTTGGATGCAGAGCTCTAGTACATGAACAATACCTTTGTAGGGATTATTATGGCCATCTGCCAACATGAAATGAGAATCACAGGCTGCAATGTCTGTATTTCCAATATAGTCAAGGAAATCCTTTGATATGATATTTGCATATGACTCACCATCAAGAATGATTGACGTAGAATGCCCATCTACCATTGCAATTGTACAAGGAGCACCTGTTTCTGCCAACATGGAAAGAAATTTTCTGCAAGGTCTGGTACCCAAGACTGTATTCTGAAGGGCTTGGCAAAACTGGGGACTAACCTTGCAGAATTCTGCCTATGAGACTTAGATGCTGGTATTTTCCAACAATCTCATTGCCTGGGCATACAATTTCTGGGCTTCTGCCTTTGTCACCGGGATCCTAGGGAGTCAAAGTGTTGGTAGACTCTTGGGCGGTTGTGAGGATACATAGATAGGCTTATCCATGGGATGGGGATTATCATCAGTGTCCATAGGGGAGTTGATAAAACTTATATGTTCAACCAAGGGTCCTGTTTCCATATCAGGCTGCTCTGGGAGAGGAGTACAAAGTTGCTGGGGGTACTTAACTGGTGTTAATAGTACATTATCTGTGTGAATAATTGTTGACAAGGGATTATGGAAAGCTTAACTCATTAGGTGATCACTGGAAGCCAATAAGGGCCAATCAATTACCCTTTTGAAAATTAATGTCAACTAACCATATAATTGAATGCATGATTAGTGGACCATGACATTGTTGCCAAGGATTTATTGCGCCACGCTGCCACCACCTTAAATAATAAGCACCACAACACCGGCATTAATTATTCTTGGCGCCAGAGCACCGCTCTAGTTTACATTGAGCGCCAGAGCGCTGCAATAATCAACACTGAAGCACCAGGGCGCCAACACAATAATTTGCGAGTGCCAGAGCGCCACAATAATTAACACTAAAGCTCCGAGGCGCCAGCTTTGAGAGGAAATAACACTGAGATGCCAGGGTTGATTCAAATGGCCTATTTGACTCCTTGTTAGAAATAGATATGGAAGTGATTGTATATCTTAAAAAGGATCACTGATTAATGTGCTAGCAGAGGGTGTCCTTGTGCTAGGCATTGCAGGATTGTGCCCTAAAATAGAAGGATGTCTCTTTTTCTGCCAACCCAACCAAGACTCTACAGTGCGCTGGAATGTCCTAGAAGACATTGCCAGTGAGTGGTGATTAGTAATATGAGAATACTCCTATATAAGGCGTTGGCAGTAAACGCCAAGAGGCAGAGTTTTTTACCTACTTGTATGGAATTAATAAAAATATTCATTATAAATCAATTGGTCAAATGTCCTTCAAATCCTCTAATTCAAAGGCGTTCAGTGAGTGTGTGCCCCTGCCTTCCAATCCTTCTGTTGAATCTTCTGGCAAAAGCCCATTTTCAACAAGTGGTGCTCACTACAGGGGAACCACATACTCTGACCAACCCTTGTCCTCTGAGTCTGATGCACTTCCTTCTATCCCAAAGACCTAACTGGATTTGGGAAACATTACTCAGTAATGAAAACCAGCAACGTTGAGAGAGACTAGCTTTTCAATGAGCAAGAGGATGTTATCAACGTAGAAGACTTACCCGTAATTTCTTCCTGCCAGTACACTGAAGTTCCTGTGGTACCGCTGGCACGCCTTAACCTGATCAATTGCCAAGACCTGGCATCAGTGGCCTCTGGACTTTTCCTCAGGTATCAGCTTAGCCAGGAGCCCACCAATACTCAGTTGTCTCTCTTTCACCAACATCCTGAAGCTCAATGCCTCATGACTATATTTTGTAGTTATCTGGCAACTGATGAAGAAAACCTTGAACTCTTCCCCACCCTCAAGAGGGCAACTGACTATCTGCAAGGATTTGTTCATCCCGTGTTACATCAGCTACTGGGAGTTCAAGCCCGACATCACTTGGAGCTTTGAGACCTGGTTACGTATGTGGAGCGCCAACACCATTACCAGGACTGGCTAGTACAACAATTGGACTCCAGGTTTGAGGAAATCTGAGCTTACACTCAAGCCAACAAGGACAATCAAGCCTCTCTGGCCCACCAACTAGAGGATCTCACCCACCAGTTAAATAGTTGCTTGGTCCATGTAATAGAGTCAACTCTGAAAAATTTTGGGTTGGGGCCTGCCTGGGCCCAGGACGTTACCTGCCATGCCATAGCCATCAAACAATATGTAGCGGGGGGCACATAACCAAGAGCAACATGGATGATCTTCTTGCCAAACATGACGCCTCCTTGGAGCAACAAGGTAGTTGTTTGTGTGACCTGAACAAGAAGTTTGCCACCAATAAAGACAATATCAGTGAGTTACAACACCTTGCCTGGCAGGAGAATGAGGAGTTTAGCAACATTGCTAATGCTGCCAAGGCCAAGGTTCTGGAACTTTGAGACAACTTCATACAATATGACAATAATATCAAGGAAACCATTTGAGAAGAAGTCTCTCAGCTACGCCAGGAATTCTCATCCCAATTCATCAAAGACTCAACCACTGAGGGTCATGGCCGCTCTGAGCTTAATCAAGTACAGCAACAAGTAGAGGATATTGCAGCCACAAATAATGAGATGTTCCGGGAAATAAAGCTGGTACACGACCAAGGAGAGCAGATTATTGCCTCTCTCAATGCCAAGCTCAAGGAATTACAAGCTAAACTGAAGGGACATGACAAGCGCTCCGCCTCCCAGCGTGCTGCCATAGAAGACTTTTGTGAAGGAATGGTTCAGTGTGTCAGGCTGATTGAGCGCCTTTGTTCTTCCCTCTGAAATGCAGAGATAGAAATAGCAGATGCTCAGGCCAAGTTGGTGGATTCCAGATGCCGCTTCACTGGCCAAGAATTGGGAGGACCTGGTCTTTCCACCATGCCTTCTGGAGAAAGCGCCACGCTACAGCCCACCTTCAGTTCAGTATATGACAATGGGGCTACCTCATCCTCTTCAGGCCGCCAAAGCCTCCCACAAGTCTTTGCTGTCCCCCCATGCCTGTGGATACACCACAAGCACCCAGGGAGACTGGCCCAGCCGGGAGCTCTTGTACCAACTTCTTCAATTAAAGCCGCTGCAAAGAGTCCCCCCTTGCTGCCATCTTCAAGCCCAAACCCCTACACGTTTCAAGCCAATGAGCTTGCCCAAGTTTGACCCTAAAGACAATGTACACACCTTCATCCGTCTTTTTGAGATGTCTATGTATGGAGCCAACAACCAAGACAAGGCCACCACACTACTCAATCAATTGGATGCAGCTAGTACTGATCTAATCATCCCGCACATGCCCAAACACAATTGGTTGTACACAGCGGCAAAAAATGTGCTATTCTACAAATTTGGTAGCATCACCCAGGTTACCAAAAGGAAGAATGATTTCTTGATGATTATCTTCAGAAAATACAAGACAATCACTGACTTTGCCAACAGTTTCTATCTTGAGGTGCAGATCCTCACTGGCTCTGGGTTGCTGACTGTGCATGACGCCCATATAGCTTTACGTGCCGCAGTAAAGCCCTACAAAGCCTTGAACCAAACTATCATGCCAGCTTTCCAGGACAACTGCACCCTAGACAGTATGGTACGCTACTTACGCCAGTGTGGTGACACTTTCAGACCCCCCAACACTGGACCAAAGCCCCACCTAGTCTCCAACTACCCAGGACGCTCAGAGGCTCCCATCAACAACAAGTCCCCGTCAAAACCTGATATCACTAAAGTAATCTGTCACCATTGCAACCAGAAGGGCCATTACGCCTCCAGTTGCAACTCAAAGACAGGTATACACGTGCTGCCCCACTTGGAACCTGAAGTGCAGGGAAAAGTCAACGTGGAGTAGAGGAGGAGCTCTCTACATTCACATAATCCACAAACGTTCCACCTGACCTACTCTTTACACCTGACACTGGGTTCTTGAGGAATGCGCTCCATCAGGTCCTCGTCAACAATGTGCTCATGGTACAGACCCGCTTCAAGGTTCAGGCCTCTCAAGAGGCCACTAAGGAAGTGTCTAAGCCTTATGCTTGACAGTTATTAGACAACACACCTGATACGGAACTCCAACACTCAGGTGATGCCACCCCCCTTAGGGGCGTCAATGTGGCCATTCCCATGGAGCCAATAAGAGGATCATTGTCCAGAACTATGTAACAGTATTGTCAAATTCCTCTCCACTGCCAACAATTTAGACATTCACTTGGTAAACAATATGGATCTTCTTATTCTGAGTGCACTTATGCTGATATTTTTGTGAATAAACTCAAGGTGCAAGCTATTATCAACGGTAACTGTGGTAAGTTTGACTCCCTTAAACTCGGCTCCCTGGTACTCGACACTTTGTTGAGTACCAGGGAGTCAAGTGCTGCATATGTGAATCTATTAGTATTTTTGGCTTAACCAATTTTAAGCTAATTTTTACTAGTAATTTAGGGGTTCAAAACCAAAAACCAAGGTTGAACTTACTCAAACTTGACTCTGTTTAATAAATCAGTTAGCTAAAATACCAATTTAAGGGGCAATTTATAAGTAAATTTACTAATAGAAATGAAAAGACCTGTGTTTGACACTCTAAACCCAAAAGTGACCAGTTCAACACTTTTTAAGCCAAATCAATATTTTATTAATAAAATACTTATGCGCTTATATAAAATTTTATTATTTACTATTATATTTTTATTATTAGTGTCCATAGTCGTTGATTAGGCTCCCAAGCACTACTATACTGGATTTAGTGGCATAGACATTAATCAAATACCCCACTTGTTTTACATTATGTCATTCCCTGGTTTTTGGATTAAGTGGTGCCACATAAATTAAGCTCAATTTATTAAGAGATTTCATATGTAATTTATAAAAAACTGAAACTCAACACTTTCTTTGTTTGACTCTATCTACTTGACACCTGATTGGTTTTGGATTTAACTAATCAAAAGCTCAGAATTAAGGCTAAATTAATATGTGACGCACTATGAGCGCCACTTGACACTCACCCACTTGAAACTTTAACTTGGGGATTAGTACAGAGAGATTCTTATAGTTTAACCAACACTATGGTAAATAATTCACTCCCAGCTCCTCTCAGCATAAATTAAACACTAATAAACACATTCCCATTCATTTACTTTTTAAACTTATGTTGTATTTTTTTATTTTTGAGCATACAAAACTGCCTTGCTTTTGGGTTAACTTTCAAACACAGTTTAAATTTAAGCAAGTTTTATATGTAAAAAACATAGTAAATTTGATGTTTCTGCTTGACTCCGGCATACTTGACAGTGAGAATTCAGCTTTTTCCGGCTGTTCAACAGTGCCAAACTCAACACTTTACTATGTTTTGAACTTTCAACTCTCAATAAAAAATTCCACATAATAATTTTTTTTGCTATTATAATCTACTACTTTTTCTGCTGCTCTCCATATAATTTTCATATATTTTTTATTTTCAATTAAACTTTTACATTGATTTAACACTAAGATGTTATGCTGAACCTAACATCTTTGATACTTTATCATAAATTCACTTATTTTTTATGTTTTAACCTTTATATCTACACTTTGAGTTTCTATTTTGCTTCTATTTACTTTTTTATGTTTTTTTTATAAATAAAACTTTATTTGCACACTTTTCATTCAACTTTTGCTTTGCTTTACCTCTTTGTGTTTGCAATATCTTATCAATCATTTTATTTACAATGCTAAACTTTTCTTTAGACAAAATCAAGCAAGAACAGCCAGAAGCCTAAGCGTCAAGGCTTCAAAGGCTCCAAAGAAACTGCCTCCACCCCCAAGCGTGCCAAGAAGCCTGCAAAGGCAAAGTCTCCAACCCCATCTCCTTCCACTCCTCCCCCCTCCACCCTCATCTTCTACATCCCCTTCACCTTCCCCCCAAAAATCCTCCCCCAATAAATCTGATGGTTATTTTACCAATCACTCATTTTATCACTCAGAGGCCAACTCTGAGCCTACCAAGGAGCGCCAGAACAAGAAGGCAAAGGCTGCCAAGGAGCCCACTTCTTCTTCTGGTAAGAAAAAGGAGGCATCCAAGCAGGCCTCAAAGAATCCTTCCCCTCCTCCTCCCAATTGCTCTTCCCCTCCTTCATCTGACCCCCAAGATGAGCCAGAGGATTACTCCAAGAAGTTTAAAGCTTCTGGTCATGTGGCTTGGGAGCCACTGGCCATCCACAACATTTGCAACGTGGACAGAGAGTTTAAAGTTCCCAAGTGCCTCCCATGGTACTTTCTGATCATGTCTGTAAAGGGCAGCCCTGGTTACGTTGCTAACAATTATATCTTTAATTGCAACAACCAAAAGCAGCAGATCAAAAGCAAGCACTTTGTCTGCAAGGATAAGACTTGCAGGGCCCGGTTAAACACCAAGGGCTGGGAGAAAGTAACATTGGAGAAGGGGGAGAACACTTGTGAGCCCCCCAATCATCTAATCACTCAGATGTTAAAGTGGTACCTTGTGCAAGTAATACCCACATCCTCTCATCTTTGCACATCAGATCTAGCCATCAAGGCCCTCCAACATCTCAAACTCAACAATCTCAAGTTGGTATTAACACAGGAGCAGTTGATCAAATTCATCAGCAATAAGTGTATTGCTGCAAATCCCCCTCCCCCCAAGGCTTCTGACGTCCTCTCTGAGCTTACACTCACTAATGAGCTTAAGCAGCTTCCTAGTGGGGAGCACTTCCTGCTTCATGATGACGGGCCTGCAGCCAAGGACTGTATAATCTGCTACTCAACTCAGCAGAACCTAATGGAGTTGAAAAGGGCGTCAACCTGGCTAGTTGATGGTACCTTTGCCACTTGCCCCCAGATGTTCAAGCAGCTCTGGATGGTTCATGCCCAGATTGACATCCGGGTGATTCCACTTGCGTTCTTCCTTCTTTCCAGGGCCACTGAGGCCATCTATACCCGCGCGTTCTCCATCCTCTGCCAAGAAATTGCCCTCCTTCCTCCCGCCAATGATGATGAATCCAAGAAGTCTCCCCCCCACACCTGCGCCAACCCACCTGTCTCTGACAAGGACCAGGCCACCCTGGACTTGGAGGAAAAGGCGAGGCTAAGAGCTCTTGGGCCTCGTGTATGCATTATGGACTTTGAGCCTGCTCAGTTCAATGCATTTGAGCAGCTGTTTAGCAGGGAGGTGCAGGGGTGCCACTTCCACTTCCGCCAAGCAGTTGCTTGTAACGTGCAGGCCCACGCGGAGCTTAGTAGGTTGAGCTGGAGGGATACTTTGGACACCTGCAGATTTGTGCTGGCACAATTTAGTGCCTTGGCTTTTTTAAAGCCAGAGCACACTGCAATGGGGTTTGAGGTGCTCTCAAAGGATCCCTACATAGTGAAGCACCTGGAGTTCAAGCCTTTCCTTGAGTACTTTGAGCCCCAGTGGATTGGGAAGGTTGTTACGCAGAGGCAAGGCAAGGCCCATGCCAAGGCCAGCTGGAATGTATACCGGGTGGCAGTAAATGGTGAGCTCAAGACCACCTCAGTGCTAGAGGCTTACCACAAACACCTCAAGGCCAACTTTGGGCTCCACCCAAAATTCAATAAGTTCTTTTCCCTCTTGCAGCACAAGCAGGAGAAAACCATCTCCAAGCTGCGTGATCTCTCCAACTGCGTCCCCCCCACCAAGCCAACAACCCACTGTACCCTCTTCACCAAGGCCATCCAGGGTGCAGCCAAGCACAAATACAAGGCCTCTGAGCTTAAGCAGCAGCTTGAGCTTATTGCTACTGCCCTCCTGGAAGGGGCCAAGATGAAATGGGGAAAGAATCACGAGGAATAAACTTGCTTGCTTGCTCGGTTATATGATTTTTACTTTTAACTTTTAACTTTTTAACTTTAATTCTTACTTATTAGCTTTGATCATTTAGTTTTTAGTTTTAATTTTAAGTTTTTTTAACTTAATAAGTTATCAGTAATTGTTCTATGTATACATAGTAAGTTTGAGATGAATATTTATAGTTGGAAGTAAGTGAAATATCTTAATTTTTGTTAATTTCCAAATAAAACATATGATATTTACAGTTATGCTTATATGAACTATATCAAATAAATATTAATATTTCTTTATATTTTGAATGAAGTATATTGTTGTGTTTATCTTTATTTTTGTCTCATTGGAATTTTAATTTTTATGGTAATAAAAAATATTTTTATAATAAAGAGTGTAAATTACATAGTAAAATGAGAAATAATTGCTTATTTCTCCTTATTTCTATTAATTACAATATTGTTTTTTTTAAATTTTTGAGCTTATAGGGTCACTTTAGTATACCATAGCTGTATAGCTTAATTTTTTATATTAAAAGTTTTCAGTACATCAAGATCTGTTATTTAAAAAAGTGTTGATTTCCATTGTCGATCAGGGCAAAAGCTGAATTCTCACTTTACTATAGTGTTGAGTTCAAGGGAGTCAATCACCAGGGAGTCAATTTTAAGGGAGTTGAACTTACCACAGTTGCCAAAGAAATAGTATGGTACATCTGGACTAGACTGTACCACTGCCCAAGGAGCGTACAGCGCACTCCCTTTACTCTTTGGCTCTCTGGCGGTCTCTGCCCCAGCTATATTGCTACCCAATAAAAACTACAATATCCTGATTGGAACCTTGTTCATGCAACAGTATGGAGTAAAGACTGACCTCAAGAATGATGTTCTTGAAATATTGGGGCAGACAATCCCTCTGTATTACAACCTCTCAAACCCAGAGATGGATAACCAAACCACTCCCTATTTTAACCTTGCATATTGCAACAGTGTTGTCCCAATCAAGTACTGTAAGTTGGAACGTCAGGTTAAACATCTTCCCACCCAAGTTGAGGAATATAAGGGTCTTCCATTGCATGCCAACTCTTCTTACACTATTCTGGCTGGCCATCAGGTGCTAATAGATATTAGATTAGATTTACAAATCCCTCAAGGGATTTACAGGGAAATAGAAAACCCCAGAATTGCTCTAGGCTAGAACCCCTGGTTGCACCTGGCATTGTGCTCCCTAATCATGGGCCCATAAAGGTATTACTTGCCAAACTCAATCACTCTTCTGTTGAGGTAAAACGCCATTAAGTAGTGGTGTACCTGCATCTATTACTGGTAGAAGAGGTGATGGAGATACACGATTTTGGCACCCTGGATGAGTTTGGCCTCCCTTCAGAAGAGTAATACCGCCTGCTGTATGCATAATCATTCCATGGGAGCAACTGCAGGGACTCACTGTTGCCCAACAGGACGCAGCCCTTGCCCTGTTTGAGAAATAAAAGGGGATATTTACCAAGGATGACTTTGACCTGAGGTGTGCACACAACACACTCCACCACATTTACACGGGCAAGAAACACCCTATACATCTTTGTCCCATACAATGTTCTTGTGCTTCTGACGCCTCAGTAGTGTCAGGAATTCCTTTCCTGATTCCATTTTATTTATGAATGATTGGTTAGGAGATACCAAGACAAAGGCAAAAAACAACAACATTCTCAACTCTATGTGGCCCTTGAAACCTTGCCAGAACAAGAATCAAACCCAGGACTCTAATTATGAAGATAACATTAGTATGAAATCAGCCAACACACTTATATTACCTATTTATTATCAGCCTATTCAATTAAATTTTGCTTTCTAGGTGCTTTTCAAATTTGAAAATTTTAATAAGAAGATTGATAACGTCACTTACTGCTCTGCTTCTGATTGACTGCTTCAAGCCAGCCTGACAATCAGTGACCCGCTCTCTATGCTTTTGGATAAGGCTCTATACATTAAGATATTTGATCTTCTGGCCTTACACCGCTTAATTAGCTTTAACCTTGTGGCATCTTTGTGGCTCCTCTTATTACACCAAATATGTTTGTCAATTATTAAGCAACAATTTATCCTCCACTTGAAACAGGTATGCTTTAAATGATATACTCATGTAAATCACCTTCATTTCCCAAACTCCACTCAAATATTTCAGCCTTGATTTTAAGGCTATTTAAGTGCCCAATTTATATTCATTCCAATTGTTCTAACAATAAAGAATATTTTCTATCCTATCTTGTCAAATCTATCTCTTAGTAACTCCCATTTGAAGCCATGAAGGGAATTTTATTCCTGCTATGGTTTCTAGTCTCCCTATTTACAACTGCAAAAGGTTTTTAGAATCCTACTCCCACCATTGACTAGAAAAACTCCTCTCACAATGATGCCCACTAGAAGGAGTCCTTGGCCAATAGATGGTTCAAGTATCCCTCTGGTCATTGGGGGAGAAAGTTCCACTATGTGTGAGAGAGGGGGGCTAAACTAACTAAGTTCAGCTCCCATCCCGTCAAAACAAACCATCAGGATGCCACCCAGTGAAGAACTGGGACAGCCGCTCAAAGGGGGGACCACAAGGAGGATACAGGAGACAACTGAGGAAAATAGGCGTTCAAATCCATCAACATCAGGCCAGTGAGCAACCAAGGGGTGCAGGAGGGGTTGGGAGAGGACACCTTGGGGAGCACAAGAGGTACTGGATTGCTCTTAGCTGCGCTGGTGAGGGGAGGCATGGGGGACATATCCCTTTTGAAAGCAAGCAAGGTGTGATTTTTGGTGTCCAACTCCAAGTCATCACACGTCAGGCTCTTGACCACAGCCTCCCCAGAAAAGAGAAGACCACTGGGGAGGTCCCAGAGACTAGAAGGGTCTTTACTCACAAGACAGGCAGACAAGGAAATTTTCCCCCACAAATCAGGGGAGGTGGACCACAGAAGCAGCAGAAAAGAAGCCATAGAAAACACAACAAATTTGACAGCTGGGAGTATCATAGGGTTATTCTCCACAAAATTTGGGATAGGTGGGTAGGTTTTCCAAGCAAAAATCACTAGGAAAATGTCTGAGCAGGGTGACTTTGAACTAGGAGGCAAAGGGAGCAACAGAGCAAATTTGGGCAGCTTTAAATTGAACTTGAACACCTTGGTGTTTACGGCAAATGAAAGCAGGATCAAAAATATAAGTTTTAATGAAAAATTCAAAATAACAGTAGAGTTTATAATGAAAATTAAATAATAAATTTGGTTTCAAACTCAGATTTTGAAAGCAAGGGCCAAGAACACAACAACTAAGCATCAAAGCTCTAGTATGTGATTTCAGAGAAGAAGCCAGGTTTGAAACCGGCTGACATAAGGTAAGCTTTATGGCAACAACTAACACTTCAATATTTAGGGTGAAGGAACTCTAAACTGAGTTTCCTACTGCAAGAGCCAAAATGTTAAAGTGCAATGAAGCCAAATCTTTTAATATTTTTGAAAATTGACAAGCAGGGGACTCAAGGTCCCCTGGCCTTGTTAAAAGGAGTGAGTTTGGCAGATATTGGTCACATGACTTCAAGTGTTGCATCTGATTGGGCCATGGGAGAAATTTTGCTGGCCAGGGCCAGAGGGCTGGAGGGTTTCAATGTAATTTCTGTGACCCCCCCTGATTGGCTGGAGGGCATCCCAACCATTTCAGATCTAGTTGACTTTGGGGTTATTGATGTGGACCCATTTGATTGGACATTCCTGATTGTCTTTAAAAGCAGACAATACCAAGCTAATAGATAGTCCAAATCAACCAGCGTTTCTTCCCAAGCCGGGGCAACTAAAACCGGGGGATCTGTGGGGTATGCCAACACAAATCTTTCATCCACTGTGTGGGCTAAATCATTGAGTGAATTTAGTGGTTTTGCTAGACTTTGAGCGGTCTTTTTTGTGCGGCAAGGAAATACAGTCCTATCCAAAGCCAAAGGGGGCAGTGAAATTACACTATGATTGCCATTCTACTCCTCCACCTGCCAAACCCTTGTTGGTACAGCCCCATGCATTGTTCTATCTTTTGATGTACATGGTAGGATATTACTTTTTGGGTTGTTTTAGCTCCCTGATGGGAAGGTTTGCATACTTGGGGCATTTGGGCCATCTTGCCATGGTCACTGTGCCCATTGGTTTGGACATCACAGGGGTTAAGTTATGGGCCTTGGCGCACCAAATTGGGGGCTTGTTCCCCTTAAAGTGGGTCCCTGACAGGTAGATGAGGAAATTGGGAAGCTGGTCCAACTAGGTCTACTTGTTCCATCCAAGAGCCTGTGGTTGTCCCCAGTACTCATAGTCAAGAAGAAAGATGGGAGAAACTGCATTGTCATTGACTATTGCAAGCTTAATAACATCACTAAGAAGGTCTCCTATCCTCTTTCACGTATTGACAATGCGCTCAACCGCCTGAGAGGCGCTAAGTTCTTCTCTGCAATGGATATAATATCTGGATATTGGCAGATTGAATTGCCTCCCAAGGAGCAAGAAAAATGCGCCATCATCACCAGTCAAAGTCTCGTCCAACCTACCCAAATGCCACAAGAACTGTGCAATGCACCTTCCACATTCCAATGGCCATTGATGACATGCTCCATGACCTCAAGCTGAGCTGTGTTTTAGTCTACCTGGACAACATTAATGTCTTTTCACAGACATTCTCTGATCACCTTCAATACCTTGAGGAGGTTTTTTGGCGCCTAGCGGCTGCTAACCTTAAGGTCAAATCCAGGAAGTGCAACTTCTTTAAGGATCAGCTTAAATACCTTGGTTTTGTGGTCAACGCCAAAGAATTATGGCCTCAGCCAGCCAAAGTCAAGGCCATAGAGAAAATGAAGGAGCCATCCAATAAACAAGATGTCCAGGTATTTCTGGGCATGATTGGTTATTATTGGCGCTTTTTCAAAGACTTCTCAAGGAAGGGGGGAGGCCCTCTTCCATTTGTTGAAGAGTGATGTACAATTTAACTGTACCCCAGCCTGTCAACAAGCCTTTGACACCCTACGTGTGAGAAAGGGGGGCTAAACTAAAGAAGTTCAGCTCCCATCCCAGTGAAACAAACCACCAGAATGCCAACCAGTGGAGGACTGGGATGGTCACTCTAAGGGGGGACCAGAGGGAAGACACTGAGGACAGTTGAAGGAAATAGGAGTTCAGTCCCATCAACACAAGTCTAGTGATCAACCATGGGGCACAAGAGGGAGTGGAAGGGAGCACATCAAGAGCCTCAAGGGGGACCGCATCACCCTCTTCCCGGCTGGGGAGGCATTAAAATTTTCTCTCCCTCAGAGGAGGGTAACATATAACCAACAGCATCCAAATCAAGATTGTCACACATCAAACTTTTCACCATGGCCTCTCCAGAGAGGAGGAGACCACTAGGAAAATTCAGAAGGCTAGATGGGTTGTTCCCCACAAGCTGAGCAGAAGAAGTAATTTTTGACCACAAGTCTAGTGAGGTCAACCAAAGGAGTAATAGAAATGGAGCCAAGGAAAATGCAGCAAATTTTAGGACAGGGAGTATCATGGTTGCAATCTCCTTAAAATTTGGAGAAGGTTAATAGAGTTGTTTTACTGGCAAGCAATAAAAAAAGGAAAACCAAGGGCAGCCACAAGCAGAAGGGCAAAGGAAGCAACAAAATGGGTCTGGAGAGCAGAGGCGTTGTCTCAGGGACCTTGGATCACAAAAACAAGTGAAAACAGGTTTCAAAACTGTAAATTTAATGAAAAACCAAGATAATAATAGGAATTATATTGAATTTTAAACAGAATTTTGAGTTAAAAATCTGTTTTCAAAAGCAAAAGCAAAAGAAGGCAACAACTATATGCTGGGACCTGTTCTGAAGAGTCCAGAAGAGTTCCTGGGTTTGAAACAGGGAAGTACAAGATAAGCGTTAAGGAAAACACTAACACTTTAATTTTTAGATGATATGAACCAGAAACAGAGTTTCCAGTTTACTAAAATACTTAAAATAAAGTGAAACAAATTCCAAACTTTTTAATATAATTGACAATAGACAAGCAGGGGACTGAAAGTCCCCTTGCTGTGTAAAATGGAGTGTGTTGCAGGGAAAGGAATCACATGATAGCAGGTATTGTATCTGATTGGGTGGGGGATAAATTTTTCAGGTCAGAACCAGGGAGACTGGAGGGTTTCAAGGTAATTTCTGTGGCTTTACCTGATTGGTTGGAAGGCATCTCATCCATTTCAGATTCAATTGATTTTATTGTTATTGATGTGGCATTTTTTGATTGGGTGTTTCTGATTGTTTTTAAGAGAGGATGACACCAGGCCAGTAAATAGTCCAAATCAATTAGTGTTTCTTCCAAGGAGGGAACTACCAGAGCCGGGAGGTCTGCAGAGTAGGCCAGGAAAAATCTCTTGTCAACAGTATGAGCTAAATTGCCTAGAGAGTTGAGTGGCTGGGCTGCAATTTTTGGGCCTTTTTTGGTGCAGCGGGGAAAAACGGTTCAATCCAAAGTCAAAGGTGGCATTGGATTTACACTACGCTTGAGTCTCATGAACAAACAAATCCTGCAATACCCAGAATTCAGCCGCAAATTCATTGTTCAAACAGATGTCTCACTTACTGCTGTGGGTGATGTGCTTTCCCAGATGGACTCCAATGGCAAAGAACACCCTGTAGCCTACGGCAGCAGAACCCTGAACGTCCATGAGCGTAACTATACTGTGACTAAACGGGAGTGCCTGGCAGTGATATACACATACAAACAGTTTTGTGTATACCTACATGGCGTCTGCTTCAAATTAATAATAGATCATGCATCATTGCGCTTGCTCCAGAACTTGAAAGAACCTGAAGGGCGTCTAGCACAATGGGCGCTAAAGCTCCAGGCCTACAACTTTGAAATATCACACAGATCAGGTGTCAAAAATCAGAATGTAGATGGACTGTCTTGGCTATCAACGGTAGCCCACCTGGCTGATGTCTCTGACCTGCTTTATGATAAAATGTTGGCAGACAACTACCAGGATGATCCTGCAGAAGTCCAGCACACCCTAGATAGGCTGCTAGAAGATACCAAAATCAATAATGGGCGTTTATTGAAACACACTTTAGAAGGAATAAGAATAATGCTCAGACCATCAGAACAGGCTGATCTAATTGTTTGCGCTCATAAGGCAATAGGGCATAGCGCCTTCCAGAAGACACTTTCACAACTAAAAACCACACTTTGTTGGGAAGCTATGGCCTTTGAAGTACAAGAAACGCTGAGCTGCTGTAAAGAATGCCAAGGGGGAAACCCGTTCAAAATTCAACAACCTACCACTTAGCTTGGCCTAACTTTGCTTGGTACACTGTCTGAATAAATGCCATAGGACCCTTGCCAGTCAGCAACTATTGCACCAAGTACATCATTGTTGCAATAGACCACTTGACCAAATTGGTGGAGGCAAAGGCAGTGCGCAACTTAAGTGCTAACACTACTGCAAAATTCCTACTTGAACAGATCATATTATGTCATGGTTGCTGTGACGGTCCACATGTTTGGTGGTTTGCAGGAGGGGCTAATGTTGGCCAAGAAAAAGTTTGGTTGTTTGTTGCAGGTAGAGGCCTAGTAGATAACATAAGACTACTAGGGGTAAGTAAGGTGAGCCTAGTGGGTAACATAGTACTACTAGGGTAAGTAAAGCCTGGCTGGTAGGTAACAAAGGACTACCAGAGGCAGATGCTGCCTCCACCCAGCAGAAGAAACTGGCTTTGGGCTATAGTGCTTCACCTTGCAGGGAACTGTGGCTGCAGAAGGGTGAAGACTGAGATAGCAAGCAGGGAACTTTTTCTGTCTGGGGGGAGTAGGTTTTGGACCCCTGGTGGGTAACACAGGCTGCCAGGGAGGAGAAGAGCTCTGAGGGCTCTACGTACCCTAATACACTTACAGGAGGTCTGTGAGCAAGCATCTGACCTAATGGACTGGTAGGGTGTCCTTGTTTATGCCCCTATGAGAGCTTTGGGGGAAAACTCAAAGTGAGCATTGGAGGGCATAGATTTTCTCAGAGGTGTCACCAAGGCGGTTTGCTTGGGGAAGCAAGCTGCAGAACTTGGTGTGATCAGGCCTCTGGGAAGTAGAGCTGATTACTCTGCAACTGAAAGCTCAGACTTAATTACCTGGGTGAGTAAAGACAACGCATATACATTAATCTATGGTTGAATAGCCAAAGTGGAGTGCCACTTGCAAGGGCCCAGTCAAACGCCAGTTCAATGTAGACTCATGCCTGGGTCTACAAGTTCTGGTAATGGGGACTGAGATAAAGAACTGAGGTGGTTCACAGAATTAACAGAGAAGACTAGCAAGCGGGACTTTTTGATCACAGTGAAGGCTAGTTGACGGACTATTAATTAATATTGAATTGTGGGAATCAATATGGTTCAGTATGCAGAGGGAACTAAGGAGGTTCCTAGTGAGGATTTGTTGAGGAACTGGTTAAGGATAAACTGAAGGACCAGAAGATTATGATGCAGGACTAGCTGATCATGATGCAAGTTGGCCAAAGGACCAGAAGATTGTATTGCAGAAGTATCCAGAGGACTGATGAAGTTAATGGACTGATTGCTGGTTAAGCTGAAGAGCTGGAATATGAGCTGGCTGAAAGATCCAAAGATGATGGTGAAGAACTGGTGGTCTGGAGAAATGAGCCAAGATTTTGCCAAATTGATTTGCCAAAGTGGGAAGATGTGGAATATTTTGCCTTGGTTTAGTATTAAAATCAAGAATGAATGTGGATAGAAGTGTGGGTAAGATATTTATTTATTAATTTCCTAGGATAGATGAAGGTGTGTTGCTATGAGAGCAGGATACAGTTGTTTTGATGGGACATTTTCCTTGAATTTTAAAATATATAGAGAAAACGTTGAAGAGGTCCAAAAAGAACAGTTTAAATATTATTCTACTATCTAAATGGGTTTAGGTTGAATGTAGGGAGAAACAGTGCCAGAATAATGGACTGGTTAACGTTTTGGTGCGTGAAGAGTTGTCAATTTGAGCAGTTTGAGCTTTGGAAATTATTTTCCTAGTTGGATCCCAGTGGAAATTCAGGAATGGTCTATTTATGCGCTCTGCATTTATTGGTTGAGTTCTGGCAGGTTTTCTGATGAAAATGATTGATTGGAAGCCAAAAGCTTAAAGTATAAGCAAGGAAATAGTGAATTAATACTTTAAGCTTTTGAGAAAGTAAGTATGTAAGCTTAAGTTATTATAGGAAAAAGTGAGCGACAATGGTTTAAACTTATGAAGAAAGCCATTTTGAAGGCGGAACCGTTGGGAAAAGGACTATAAGAAGGTGGCTGGCTGGAAAAATACCAGGTCTTTTCAAGGTCCTTTGGAAGGCTTTTGGAGGTCTTTCCCAGGTCTTTTGAGTTTCTGCCAAGAGATTTTGGAAGCCTTTTGATCACCAGCAGGAGCTTGGTTGGACTGATACAACCCAAGATAACGGAGCAGGGGCCCAGGAATAAGAAGCTGGATCCTAAGCGCAGCACCAGAGTCCAAGTTTAAGGAGGAGGAGTCCAAGTCTTAGGAGCAGACGTCCAAGACTAAGGTGCAGAAGTCCAAGACCAAGACCAATTACAAGGAGTCCAAGATATTTTTGGAGGACTCCAAGTATTGGCAAATCCATATTTTTCCCTGACCCCCTAGGCCATATACCAGAAGGTTTCTGAGGGGATCTTCCTTCTAAGAGTAAATAAAAGCCCATTTTGACCCCTATACATATTTCTGAGATACATTTCCCCTTACTAGAGAATGACAGCCCCTTCCAGCTGGTCCCTGGCTACAATCCAGGACACACTTGGGGACTGGTGGACAGGAACCCCACCTTTGCCCCTAAGTTATCCTCACTGACAACAGTACCAACTTTATTTCCCACGTGATGACCAAGATAATGAACTTATGGGAATCCAAGAAGTATTTTCAACACCCTATCACCCTGAGGCAAATGGAATGTTGGAGAGAGTTAATGGGACCTTAGTAGGCATCTTGAGGAAACTGGCTGCTAGCCGCCCTGCTGAGTGGAACACGTTCCTGCCGCCAGCTATCTTTGCCTACAATATTGCTATTCACTCCTCTACAGGGAAATTGCCATTCCAACTTTTACATGGCAGGCAACCTGCTCTACCCACAATTCTATATTCTGTGTCAGGGAAGAAGACACCCAGTCACCCCATGTGTACCATCAAAGGCTGTCTCACGCATTGATTCAATTACAGCCAGAAGCCTATTTCAATGCATTGGCCAAGAAGATAAGGAGCCAGGAAAAAGATAACGTCCAATGGGCCCCTCTCCAAGAGTTCCAAGTAGGTGACTGGGTGCTCTTCCATAACACACATGGATTTGGCAGAGCGCACAAACTGGCTACCCTATGGATAGGCTCATTTGAAAGCATCTTCTGGACGTCCACAGACACCTATATTATTAAAGAGATTAAGGACAGACAGATGATGAAATGTGTACATGCAAAGTTCCTGAGAAAGTTTGTAAAGAATCCCCCTTCCAAAGAATAAAGTGATACAACTACAAAGAATTAAGTATATGGGGAAGTAAAAAGAAGAACTGATACAAACAAACCAAAAAAGAATAAAATACCACTATAAAGAAAAAATAAGGAAGCAAGACTTTATTGCTGGATTATTCAGGAGAAAAACGTCTGGAGCCAGAAGAAAGGGACCAATTGCCTGGAGTCCTGTTAGAGGTACCTGTGGAAAGAACACTGTCCACAGGAAGAAGAGGGGTATAATGACAACTGGGAGTGGAATGAGGACGTTTTGATGCTGAGAGAGGAACCAGAGGAGCTACCAATTGGTATTCATCATTATACATTTGGTTACAGACAAAGGCAAGAGCCACCAACATTTGGCAACAAGCCAATTGAGAATTGCGGGACATGTTGGTCCAACCACACAGAGGCAAGCAATGATTACCCTTGTTAACCAGACGTCCCCACCCACCACAAGCAGAGAAGGCAGAGCTTATAGTAATGCAATTGAGCAGTACATCCTCCATGTAGGAGTAGCATGCTGGCAAGGATACCTTTGACTGATAGACTAGCCTGCGGAAATTTTCAAGGCAACACCCTGCAAAACCCACAGTGCCAGAAGAACACACCTTGGGAAGATACCACATGAAGTGGGCAACAGATGTTAGCCAAGGGAAGATACAACTGTGGGCTGTTATTCTTCACTGCCTGTACAAACAAATGCAAGGCCAAGGAGAAATAACAGGGCGCGTTAGCCTGAAGGTCTGGCCCAAGAGTGCGGGGAAGCTCAGGATTGGCAGACTGTTACAGTGCCCAGATGCGAGCAACCTCACAAACGTATTGGTTGCGCTGTGTAATGGTATAAACATGTTGCAAGGAAAAGCCACTGGTGTCTCTGGCTGTGACATGCAGACAGAGGTCAACCTCCCCAATTAGTTGCTCTACATTGTAACTGCTGTGGTAACAAGCTCCCAAGCGGATTGGTGTCACAGCGTTGTCTTTGGCAAACAACGCCTGGACATACACATATAACATCTCTTTGTGATGGCTTACCATAAATTGATTGATGATGGCAGGGTAGGCGGAGGGCAACTCCTCAGAGTTGTAACAAGCGCAAAGTAACATGGAGGGCGTTGCAAGCAGGGAGGAAGCAGTTTTGAGGATGATATCATCAGACCAATCTTGTAGATCCTTGAAGACAAGGAAAGGAAGCCAGATTAGGGGCGCCTCAGTCTCCGCAAAAATAGAGTCAACCTCCTCTTCCCCTTCAACATGCGTGACAGTGCCACGCTCTGACCCCACCACTGTGGTGTTGCAGTCCTGGGCCCGCAACTGACAACTGTTAGCAGGAAGTAGCTGATTCAGGAACCGGACCCAAGAAGAGCGCAGCATTTGCATAAACACTTTACAATCTTTTTCTGTCATACCAGCCATAAGGTCTTGGTAGACTTGGCGCATGGAAGGTTGGCTACTATTGCAGGCGCTCATGAGGAACATAATGAAGAGTAGCCCTGGTCAAGTGGGGGGATATTTGAAGAATTGTTGACCAGGGATTGTGGAAAGCTTAACTCATTAGGTGGTCATTGGAAACCAACCAGGGCCAATCAATTACCCTTTTGAATATTGTGTCAACTTACCATATAATTAAATGCATGATTAGTGGACCATGACATTGTTGCCAAGGATTAATTGCGCCACGCTGCCGCCACCTTAAATAATAAGCACCACAGCACCAAATTTAATTATTATTGGTGCCAGAGCGCCGCTCTAGTTTACATCAAGCACCAGGGCGCCAACACAATTAATTGCAAGTGCCAGAGCGCCGCAATAATTAACACTGAAGCGCCAGGGCTCCAGCTTGAAGAGAAAATAACACCAAGACAGGGTTGATTCAAATAGCCTATTTGACTCCTTGTTAGAACTAGATATTGAAGTGATTGTATATTTTAAAAAGGATCACTGATTAATGTGCTAGCAGAGGGTGTCCTTGTGCTAGGCATTGCAGGATTGTGCCCTGAAAAGAAGGATGTCCCTTTTTCTACCAACCCAACCAAGGCTCTACAGTGCACTGGAATGTCCTAGAAGACATTGCCAGTGACTTATGATTAGCAATATGAGAATACCCCTATATAAGGCGTTGGCAGTAAATGCCAAGGGGCAGAGTTTTTACCTAATTGTATAGGATTAATAAAAATATTCATTATAAATCAATTGTTCAAATTCCTTCAAATCTTCACATTCAAAGGTGTTCAGTGAGTGTGTGCCCCTGCCTTTCAATCCTTCTGTTGAATCTGCTGGCAAAAGCCCATTTTCAACAATATGGAAGTGGACTTTGGTTGGAGGGAGGATGTATGGTTTTGGGTACAGTCTCAACACTTACTTTGGGTGATGCTATCTAGATGGGGGCTGCTTCCTGAGGAGTATCAACTTTTTGGTCAAAACTATTTTCCTCAAACTTGGCATCTAGCACCTGTTCCTGTGAGATCAAATCCTCAACTGGTACTGGCATAGAATCTGGGTTGAACTGAAGGTTTTGGAGCTTAGTCATGGCTTTATCTAGTTATTCACCAATTTTATTTTCAATGGCTGTGTTGATCTTCACCCAACTCTTTGGAGAGGTTTTCAATCTTCTCCATAAGTTGCTGGATTGCATCCTCAAAAGTCTTAAACTGTACTCTCATGCCATTCTTGTCCTCAGGGGACGGAGCATCTTCTCTTTGCACCCCTATTTTAGTCATTCAAACCAGGCTAGGTGTTCTGGTAGGTGTTGGTTCCTAGATGTGAGTGCGCTTTGGGTCCAGTGGTGTACAAGAGCTCAACATTCTATTGGTCTTCTCAATGATGGGGGATACCAGGCAAAAGTTTTTGCCTGCATTGTGTACTGGAGGTGTAGCAGTATGCTTCTCTACAGCCATCAACTCAACAAACATTGAATCTGCCACCTTTGGTTTGACCCGCGCAAGACATGCAGGACATTTGTTGCTGGTGTGCTCATTCTCTATCCCGCAATAACCATATTGTTTGACTGGGCAGTGTGCTGCCACGTGGCCAAGCCTCTGACAGTTGTAGCAAGTCAGGGGGAGGCCTGAAGTATGTTACACCAGAAAGGATATAAGAACTACAATTTCTTCCAATAATGAAGAGGAATTAGATTTAACCTCACAGCTAGGCTTCTTTTTTACAAAAGGATTCCATTTGGACTTCTCACGCTCTGTTTCATCAGGCTCACCTTCCATACAGTCTTGATATTGCGTAAGGATGCAATCATTTGAATCTTCTAAGTCATCAGGGCCTTTCTGACGTAGGAATCAGGCGTAGATTGAAGGCAGAGCATCTTGAAAGAAAGGGATACCATAGTACTTTACAAACCATGATGTGGCCGCCTCTGCTTCATCTCCATCAAGATCCTCATTTTGCTCCTCCAAAGTCTTCTTAACCAGTCTTCAGAAGGATGTAATAAATTCTGAAAAGCTATTGTACAAGCTAAGTTTGATAGAGCATAGCAGTGTAAGAGGTTTGGCTTTGCAAGGTACAAATTGTTTGATTGCAGCCTTTTGCCAGTTATCCCATCCCTCATAGGACAAGTTGTTGTGCCATTTGGCAGCTTCACTGTCCAAGAATTGGAATACAGTCAACAACTATTCATTGCCAGGAACACAGAAGGGAGTACAATGGTTTTTGAATTTGCAAAGCCAGAGTTTAAAATCACCCATGAAATAGTGGGGGAGTTGCTGGGCAGCCATATATCTGGCAATCAAAAGGGGGGACACCATATCAGTATTATGAGGGGTATCAATAAGCAAACTGGCGGGAGGTCTGGGTGGAGTTGGTGACAGCTTTGAGGCTGATGTGACTGGGTTTTGACTGCTAGTCATTCTACAATCTTACTATCTATCTATCTATCTATCTATCTATCTATCTATCTATCTATCTATCTATCTATCTATCTATCTATCTATCTATCTAAGTATCAGGATTGACAATTTTTGCCCCTCAAAACCCAGGCCCAAGGGCAAGATTCAAACCCTGAACCCAGACTCCTGCTGTCCGGGACCCATTTTGCGGGGAATAAACTTCCCAGCTGATGGGCCAAGGCCACTACATTTAAGCCTGCTATGACCAAGCCAATAGGAACCATGACCATTGCAAGATGTCCAAGTTGTCCTAGATAGACAACCCTTCCAAACATATAACTGAATTGCCCAAGTAGATAGTAGCCCACCAAATACATCAAGAGGTAAAATGAGGTGTAAGGTCTAACCAGAGTAGGTTCAGTGGGTGGGGAAGCAAACAAGCGGCCATAGTGGAATTTACATCCCCAATGTCCAGAAGGATATTTGAACCATACATTGGCAAGGGATTCCTTCTGGTGGGCATCATCTGGGGAGGAATTATACCAGTCTGTTTTTGGAGTTGGGTTTTCTAAGGTGTACACCTTGGTCAAGAAGTAGGCTAGAAACCAAGATTGGAAGAGAATTCCTCTCATGGCTTCAGAAAAGGAATGTTATCAAAATGGATGAGTAGCTAGAAGATTAATAATCTTTATTGTTGGAACAATTGGAACTGAATAAGTTTGGGCCTTTAAATAGGCTTAAAATTATGGCTGAAGAATATAGGAGGAGTTTCTTTGGGATATGAGAGGATTTACATGAAGATTGTAAATTATGGCATACTTGGCTTGATTGGGGCTACCTTCTGGCTTAATTTTAAGTTTATCATTGTTTTTAGCAGGAACAGCCACACATATACCACTAGGTTGTGGATAATTAAGCGGTTTATCATAAGAAGATATGTTAACTTCATATGCGGAGCCTTGCTCTTTAGCATAGAGAGCAGGTTGTTGATTGAGCGGGTGACAGGATTCAGCCAATCATATGCTGAGCGGTAAGTGACGTATACTAGTTGATTAACGTTTTTGAATTTGAAAGGCTTTTTGAAAGCAAAATTCAATTGAATAAACTGAGTATAAAAAGGTAAAACAAAGCTTTGTGATGACCTGGTCTTAATAAACCCTTCATTTCCAGCGTCCTGGGTTTGAATCTGGGTACCAAAGGTATCCAAACAATTCCCTATCATTGTTGACTCTGTTGTGTTGGATTTAAAATGGGTGTCTCCAATATCTTTGTTCTGGTGTTGATTGGACAATATTTCTTTCCCAAGGCTGTCAATGAAAGTCAGGTAGTCAGGGAAGGAATCCCTGACACCTGCAGGCCTCTGGCCCCATGGACCTAGAGCCTCCCCGTCCACATTTTTCTGAGATTGAGCCCCCAAAAGCTGAAGGCCCTGCTAAGTCCCAAAGTCAGAACAACAGTACAGGTATAATTATGATAGTTCCTTAGGAGGAGTTTCTTGATTTTCCTAGTGGAGGCAGGGAAGGTGGCTCCGTGAACTTCATGAGCTTGAAGTCCTCTCTAGTAACCAATCAAACTCAACTGCCAAGGAGAAACCCGGGGTTTGGGCCCAACCTTGTGACTACAGCCAAAAATCAAGGAAATCAAGTGACTAATTTGGACGTTCTGACCAATGAGAGAACACCCAGCTAAGGTGCCATTTTTCTGCTCCTACACCCAGGCCTCCTGGCCACCTACCCACATGTTTCCCAATATTTTGATGAAGCCCTTATGGGAAATACTAAGTTTGGAGGTGGGATTGTCATGGACCGCCATGACATAGTAGCTTTGAAAAGTCACGTTTTAAAAGCTTTAATTGTTAAAGCTACTTCTTGCCGTCAGAAAGCTACCTTGATGATCTCCCTAGGTACCCTAGATCAAAAGTTATGGCAATTTAAAGAGCTGAGTTCAAAAACCCTGTCAGCATGTCCCAAAATGGTTGCAAGATTGGATTTCAAATCAAGACCAGCAACAATTAGTAAGCGGGCAAATCCAACCATATCTCAGCTTCCAGTGATCAAGTTTGAACATTCTTACGCTCAAATTAAAGCCCTCAGATGAAAAAAATCCATCTGAAGTATTTTTAGATGACCAACTGAGGCAAACTGCAAAGTTCAAATCTGGCCAAAAGAATATGACTAGAATTAGTCAGCTGATGTTTCAAACTTTTAGCATGACCCTCCAGATAGAGAGACAAGGACCTTCAGGAAGAATCTGGAAGAATCTCAAAGACCAATTTAAATGGTATAAAAATAACCTAGTTCCCCTTTACCCCATTGTGATCATTCTTGGTCTGAATAATAAATAAAGGACTTCTCTTAGACTATAATTTAAATGGATCAGAGTTGGGATCCCTTGGGCCCTGACATTATGATCACCTACCTTAAAGCCTTCTTAGAATACCACCAATGTAATATAACTGTGGGAGCATACTCCATATATGTCCTTATTCAACACTCATGTTTACCAGCTATCTACTCAAGACTGTTAAACAAGATGATTCCCACTGCAACTTGGATCCAGAGTTAAGTTGTAACAGCCACCAAGATCCTCTGGGCAACCAAACAGATACCTTACCCAAGACTAAGGCCTCTATCCAATCTGATTCTTCTCCTAACGTTGATACTCTGCATGATAATCTTGGAAATTCCCTTGCCTCCAGCCAGTCAGGATTAGAGTTCTATCTAAAGAGTCAACTAATAGCTGAGAAAATATCCACCACAGAAACCTTGAAGCCCAATACTACATCCAATTTAGTAGTTATCTTTACTCCTTGCTTAGGCGCAATAATTGATACACTGCCTTATAAGAAGATTCATATGCCTCACTGGAAAACTCTCAATGTCTCTCAAGATGTGCTGCATAGAGGTGTCATCTACCTAACAACTATGTCAAGAGTGACCCCCAGAGTTTTTAAAAAGATGAAAATTCTTGCCCACACCCAAACCAAGTACCAGGTTTAAAGAAGAAAAGCCACTAATGGATGTCAAAAGAAGGTTTGAATTTCTCTATCATATCACGCAAGGAGATATTAGCCCAAGGAAAGGAGTGAGATCAAAGCTGTTCCCATCATTATGCCTTAGAAGATTTAAAAAAAGGAATGTTAAAAAGACAATTCTGAATACTTCTTATACACACCACTTGCCTACTATGAAAGCCCAAGCTACAACAAAATGTCTAAACCTTTATAAATAGACCAGATAAGCAACCTTTCTAATGATGAAAAAGTGGATGATTCCAATAAGTTATCAAAGACTGAAGAACCTGACCAGACAAACAACCATGCTAATACTGAAAAAGATGAAGAGTCCAAGAAGTTATTTAAGATTGAAAAAGATGATGAGTCCAAAGAAAATAAGAGAGAGCTACCAAGAAGCATTAGTGAGAAGAAATGTGCAACGTGAAGCTAAGTAACCTGGGCCCCTATAAAAATATCATTATAGGGGCAACTTGTATGCTACTGTTTTTATTTGCAGCTTACTTCAAAGATAAGTTTAGGGAAATTTAGAAAAGAAAAACAAGGTTAAAGACTGAAACCAGCCAAGAAGACCTGGAAAGCCAATCTGCTAGTACAATAAGTACAATTGAAGTTAAAGAATTCATTGCCAAGTTGAAACCACCCAGAAAAATACCACTTAGAAGAGCAAATTTACTGAGAAATTGCCCAATATTTTTTTTCTCAAATATTCTGTCTTGTCAACCAAATGATTGAAGGAGGAGGTTCTTATTGGGAGGGGATGGAGTTTGGCTGCCTGATGCACCCAACCTTTTACCACAGGACAAATACAAGAAATTAACTAAGAGCAAAGAGACTCAAGGATTTTAATGATGACTAACTTTTTAAAGACCTGGATGCTTCAAGAATGCAGATACCTGATGACATTCTACAGCAAGAAACAATGTATGTTCATTGTGAAAAGACTGAGCCTCTTGATACCTACAGACTGATAGATAAAAAACCCACCAGAATCAAACAAGTGCCAATATCCAGCTCACCTAAGATTCCCTTTGATTTTCCTTACACTAATATGGTGATTGATGAAACTCCAACCAACAACCTAAGCCTTAATGCCATGATTAATTCAGTCTGAAAGACAAAAATTTATGATACCTCTAAGATTTTAACTGATGTTCTATTCACAAGAAAGCTATGGACAAGAGAAGCAATCACAACTGAAATTCATATTGCCAGAATCCCATACTTAAATAGCAAACTAGAAGATTGGCAGAAGAATAAGACCACTGACTTCATTGAAACTTAACCCCAGGAACCCAAGAAGATACTGCAACTGAGACTGAGACCTGCCCAAAAAAACCTTAAGCCTGTAGTAACATATATCATCCAGGAGAACAACAATAAGATAGACCAGAATATAGAGGAAATTCCAAGCCAAATAGAAAATTCAAGTTTGCCCTGGTATCCAATTAGTGTTAAGTATGAATAAAAACTATGGAATGAATGGGTTTGTGTTGGCCTTATTAGCATAAAGGCCACCATTGGAAGGGGATAGTGTCATGGCCCGCCATGACATGGTAGCTTTAAAAGTCACGTTTTAAAAGCTTGGATCGATAAAGCTACTTCTTGCTGTCAGAAAGCTACCTTGATGATCTCCCTAGGTACCCTAGATCAAAAGTTATTGCAATTTAAAGAGCTGAGTTCAAAAACCCTGTCAGCATGTCCCAAAATGGTTGCAAGATTGAATTTCAAATCAAGACAAGCAACAATTAGTAAGCAGAAAAATCCAACCATATCTCAGCTTCTAGTGATCAGGGTTGGACATTCTTAAGCTCAAATTAAAGCCCTAGATGAGAAAAATCCATCTAAAGTATTTTTAGATGATCAACTGAGGCAAACCACAAAGTTCAAATCTGTCCAAAAGAATATGACTAGAATTAGTTAGCTGATGTTTCAAACTTTTAGCATGACCCTCCAGATAGAGAGACAAGGACCTTCAGGAAGAATCTGGAAGAATCTCAAAGACCAATTTAAATGGTATAAAAATAACCTAGTTCCCCTTTACCCCATTGTGATCATTCTTGGTCTGAATAGTAAATAAAGGACTTCTCTTAGACTATAGTTTAAATGGATAAGAGTTGGGAGCCCTTGGGCCCTGACAGGGATGCTATATATGCATATGGATCCTGAGCTCAAACCTTATTGCCATTTTTGAATAAAGGTTATGTTATTTTGGCTCATACAGCTATTGCCTTATTTTGTATTTACTATCTACCAATTAAGTTTGAGATCCCCTGGCCCCCTGCCCCACTGCCTGCAGTTTTCTGTCCTCCTGGTGTACCCTTTAGACCTTTCCATTTTACCAACTACCCTCTGAAATCTGAATACAAGGACTACACCCCGGAAAAGATACTCAAACTTGACCCTTTAGCCCACATAAAATCTGCAGTCAGATACAACCAACAAGACCTGTGGATATTTTCACCACCTAAGTTGTTCAGAGGGAAATTCAACTATCTCCCTGCTTACAACCTGCCCATGGAACCACCTGTGACCCCAAAACCTATGCCTGCTTCCACACCCAACCTCCCAACCAACCATACTGGCAAGCTGTTTGGGATTGTGTACATCACCCTCACTGGGGTAATTAACACTATAATCCCGGCTGCCAGCCCGTGGTCCTGGGTGGGAAAGTCTGCCTCCTACCTTTTTAAGTTAGCTTCTCTCTTGTGGTGGGCATTGTCCGCAAAAAAACCCGGCCCAAGTCACCTTTGGAAACAATGGGCCGGCTGCCCAAGACTAGATCCCTGACACTAGGACTAACTTAATAACTGGCTAGGAGGAGGCACTTATGCTAGACGTTATGGTTACAGCTGGATCCAAAATTGCTTGTAATCTTGATTTCAGTTTTGGGCAGGATCACCATGTAACACTTTTAACAGTAAAGCGTTAAACTAAGTCTAATCAAGTGGATCTGACAGACTATCAAAGGGTGATAGATTTAAGCAAGATTTTAATTGGAACTGTCTTTATTGGGAAAGGGAAGAAGGTTTATATACCTTATTGAAAGTGGAGGTGAAACAACATACCCAGGTCTATTTATTGCATTGCTGCAGATGTGGGGTAGGTTGGGGACAGCTTGAGAAGGGGGATTTTAGAACTGGATATGGGGGAACCAAGGTGCATCAAAGTGCATTGGTCTGTTCTAGGCAAAACACTAAATTGGGACAGGGTTGACAAGGCTTAGAAGTCTTCTAAAAATAGAAGCAAAAGTACTGAAATTCAGTTGACTCATTTTTATCAGGTTACTTTCACCACAACATATATCTTTGAAAGTACACAGATTTCATTCAGTAAAGTGAGGGCTAAATCTTGTTGAACTGAAATATAAGCCACTCAAACTTTAATAAATTTTTATTTGAATGCTTGCATTTTAAATTAGTGGCTAACCCTATTGTAATATAACTTTCCTGTTTAGCTACATTACATACCTGAGGTTTGACAGGCATGGGGCTTTACAAATTCATGTGTGTGTCATCAGGCTAAAATATGTGACATAAGTCCCAATATTCATAATAACCACTAGACTAGGGAAACAAGTGAATTAGAAACTTGAATGATTTATTTATTGAGTATTTTCCAGTTTCTATACTGTGCTGGATAATTGATAAACTGTCAGTTAAGACAATCTGTTTGATTTTTATGATTATCAGATAATCAGGAGTTTCAGTTGTGATCTAACTAAAAATTTCCTGATGTGATTTGTTACATCACACTGCCCTTATATAATCACAAGAAAATCCTGTTGAGTGGTGTCTTGTCTGTACCCTAGAAGTGCATATCTTCATCTGAAGGCCTTAGGGCTTGGTTACCACAGTTTTTTCTGTACCATAGATACATGTATTTGTTGGAAGGCCTTGGGTCTTAAAGTGCCACAGGTGTATACTGTGCCCTGGTAAATAATGCTCTGTTTCTGGTTTTAGGTCTTATGTGCCACAGGGACAACTTGTTTTTGGATACTTTCTGGATTGATAGTGGATAGGCATGTGGATTGGGCGTAACATCTTCAACTTCTTGAATCATGGATAAGGATTTGGATAGCATCTGGATGCTATTCCCTGGCAGGATCACCAATGTAATATAACTGTCCTGTTTAGCTACATTACATACCTAGGGTTGACAGGCATGGAGTTTTTAAAAATTCATGTGTGCGTCATCAGAATGCAAATATGAGACATAAGTCACAATATTGCTAATAACCACTAGAATAGGGAAACAAGTGAATTAGAAACTTGAATGATTTATTTATTGAGTATTTTCCAGTTTCTATACTGTGCTGGATAATTGATAAACTGTCAGTTAAGACAATCTGTTTGATTTTTATGATTATAAGAGAATCAGGAGTTTTAGTTGTGATCTAACTGAAATCTTCCTGATGTGATCTGTTACATCACACTATTCAACCATATCAAAGTGGCTTATCTTTCTAGATTACTGGACTTAGAATGGATGGATTAAAACTGGAAGAGAAGCAGCAATTGTTTTAGATTGTTTAACATGATTGGATGGTTATGCTCTGTGCTGAGGATTGAATTGATGACAAAAAGAGAGCTTGGTCAATTTAAGTGATAAAGTTTAAATTATAAATATAAATATCAGTTTAAAGAAGGAGATGGTTGGCTTGGACGTTTTGAAATTCTTATTATTCAAGTGAAATAATAGAATATTCCAATTGGATTCATCACCTGATCCAAGTGGCTGCATATTTTTCAGAGTAGACCTTGCTTGACACAGCTTCATCCCAAAAGAACATCAGTGGAGTAAACTAACTATGATAAAATTATGTTTCCATATGATGATTTTCATGAAATTTAGAGGGCATAGATCAATTTTAAGATGATTCTGATCAAAATGGTACCAAACATGATAGCTCTAGCTGCTCTAGATGCTCTAGATGCTGAAATATATAGTTAAGGGCTGGAATTGGGTTCACGTCATAATTAAAGACTCAGACTCAATTTGATATTATCTAAAGTTACTTTTAATACACACTACAAAAACTAAAATCAATGTATCTCAGTGAATACTAATGTCAGGATACCAAGCGTACCATGGAGCTCCAGCAGGTGAGGGAGGAGTCAAAGCAGGTACTGGCATGGCCCACCAGATGATGGGACCTAACTTTACCAGGTAGGAAAGGGCCTTCCCAGCCACAGCCCAAGGTTCAGCCGCTGGCAAGGCAGAGTCAATCAATCCCGTGAGCGCCAGGTAAAGCACTCCCAGGAATTGACTACTCTGGTCAGGGGCATCAGAAGTGAGGGGGTTGAGATGGTTGGTTTGGGTGTTGGGGGAGGTTCCATGGGGACCAAGTAGGCAGCAGGATTGTTGTACTTCCTGTTGAAGATCAAAGGGTAGGTGGCAAATGCTTTGCCGTCACAGACAATTTGGTAGGGTTTCTTGGGCGCGTTTGGGCGGGTGTACCACCGCAAGTCTTCCTATGTCCAGGGTTTGTGGTCAGGATTGACAGGATACTTGTCAGGGATCCAGTCTTGGGCGGCCGGCCTGTCGTTTTCAGGGGTAACTTGGGCTGGGTTTTTTGCGGGCAATGCCCACCACAAGAGGGGAGCTAACTTCAAAAGGTAGGAGGCAGACTTCCCCTCCCAAGACCACGGGCTGGCAGCCGGGATTATAGTGTCAATCACCCCAGTGAGGGTGATGTACACAATCCCAAACAGCTTGCCAGTATGGTTGGTTGGGAGGTTGGGTGTGGAAGCAGGCATGGGTTTTGGGGTCATGGGCGGTTCCATGGACAGGTTGTAAGCAGGGAGATAATTGAATTTTCCTCTGAACAACTTTGTGTTGAAAATATCCACGGGCCTTGTTGGTTGTATCTAACTGTGGATTGTATGCAGGCCAGGGGATTGAGTTTGAGTATCTTTTCCAGGGTGTATTTCTTGTATTCAGATTTCAGAGGGTAGTCAGTAAAGTGGACGGGTCCAAAGAGTACTCCAGGAGGACAGAAAACAGCGGGCGGTGGGGCAGGCAGGCCAGGAGATCTTGAACTGAATTGGTAGACAGCAAATAAAAAATAAGGCAATAGCTGTATGAGCCAAATTAACATAACCTTTATTCAAAAATAGCAATAAGGTTGAAGCGCGGGGTCCTTGGGTCTATATAGTACCCCCCTCCAAACTTAACACTTCCATGGGGGTTCATCAGGGCATTGGGAAGGCCAGGGGCGGGGGAATTGGGCGCTTGGGTCAAAAGGCGGCAAAATGGCACTCAGCCCGGGAGTTCTTTCATTGGTCAGGAATATTGATTTGGCTGACTGATTATCATGCTTTAGTGTCAAGGTCATGGGACCGGGTTGTGGGCCCGTGTCTCTTTCCTGGGTTGGCTCTTGATTGGTTGCTGGTGTAGTCTTCAAGTTTATGCTAATAGTTGCCAAATCAGTACCCCCATTAGGCGCGGTAATTAATCCTCCATTTGGTGCAATAATTTCTTTGGTTTGTCTCTTTTTACGTCATGGGTCAATACACTTGGTATCAGCTTGTGGGGGCACAATACCAGAAAAATGCAGGCAGGCAGTACTGCGGTCCACAGGCACGGCGACCCAAAGGAATCCAGGTTTGGGGTTTGATCCCTGCTCCTGGGCCCGGGTTTCTAGGGAGGAAGAATTGTCAATCCTGACAATACTCAGTGAAATGCACAGGGCCAAATGGAGCGTTGGGCGGAGGGTAGTTTAGGAAGCCAGTCATAGGTGGAGGCATTGGGCAGCTTGGGGTGAGGCGCAGCCAAGCCGGCGGATAAGGCCCACCATAGAATGGGTGCTAACTTGATAATATAAGATACAAATTGCCCAAGTAAGGACCAGGGTCTGAAGTTGGGGACCATGAAATCCACCAATCCTGTCAAAGTAATGTAGAGCACTCCAAACAGTTGGGTAGAGGTGGTCTCAGTGGCAGTGGTAGGTTCCATTGGGCAGTCTGGTCATGTGGTTAATGGTGGAGTCATGGGAACAAATTACGCTGTTAGGTAGTTGTACTTGTCTTTGAACAATAAGGGCGGTATCTTGACCCTCTTTCCTTTGTGTCCTATGTATTTGGTACTTCTATTTCTTGCCAAAGGGTCATCAATGAGGATGGTTTCCAAGACGTACTCCAAATAGGCCGGGTTGGGGGGTATTCAGTAAAAGTGCACAGGTCCAAAGGGGGCTCCCAGGGGACGGTATAATGCCTGGGGCAATTTGGCAGATTAGTCTTGGGAGGGGGCGGCAGCCTGGTAGTCTACTTGACCAGAATTAAGATGGAATATCATTAAGACTAGATAGGGTAAGATTTGTTTGAACCAAAGGTTCATAAAACTTTAAAATCAAAAATGACAATGTGGTCTTCACCATACCACTGGGGTTTTTATACCATGGGGTTTTGCTTCTTCAATTTTTGCAGGGTTCAGGTTTGCAGGCAAGGCACTGGCAGGGCATGGATCTTGACTTAGAGTCTTGAGGGCGGGAGATCCAGGTAGCACCTGCTCTGGTGAATAGAAGTGGCAATACTTTGTTCCGCCGCCACTGTTCACTATGTCACCTGAGTAGTTCAATTGCACTAACCTCTCTGGACAGAATGCTGGCAGTTGCTGGTGGTTATTGGCAGAGTTAAAAATAGGTTTTTTTTTAACCTCCTTAAGGCAAGCTTCAACCTCTGCATAGGTTTGGGTCTTTGGTGGCTCAAGGTTGGCATCAAACTGATGGCCATCTGGGGAATTGTCCTTGGAAGACTGGTGGGTCTCGGAGTAACTTGTCAACTTGGTTATGCAATTTAGCAAGTGGGCAGGTTCCTGTCCACTTTGCGTGACTTGAGTAGTTTTTGGAGGATCAGGGTTTGATTACAGGGCTTCCAGCGTTGAATCTGAAGCTCTAGTATTGGGTCTTGGAAGGTTGGCAGTAGGTCCTTCCCCAACCTCTATTTGCCAGGTTACATTTCCTTTGTAGGTATGGGTCTTTATTGACGCCAGTTTGGCGGCAGACCGGCAACTGTTCAGGGAATTTTCCGTAGCAGGCCAGCGGGTTGCGGTGTAATTTTACAATTCAAGCCTGTGACTTAACGGATTGGCAGGTCCTGGACTGTCCTGGAGGGTTTGATCTGTCTTTTGGGAACTGAGGCTCAACTCTTGGGTTTTCAATAAAAGTATTGAAATGTCATTTGTGACAGTGGTTGTCTAAGGCTTTGGTTTTTTCAACTGAAGTCTGACTATCTATCCCAGTGGGTGGGTACTTACACTTGGGTGTATGCAGATGGAAGAGTATCAAAAATAGGTATGGAAACAGATTGGTGAACCAAAGGTTCATAACAACTTTATTTGGTAAGGATGACAATACAGAACTTTTTCAAGTGCTTCTGATTTATATACTTACTCACATGCAGGTGCCTCTGGGCATTCTTCTGGTGCTATCTGTGTGACAAGGCTTGGCATCTCAGGTTCTGCTTTTTGTTTAGCTGCTTCATTATCATTTTTGGGGTTTCCAGGAACAGTTGTTTGGCTTTTTGGTGGTCCATCTTAGCTTGGCTGGCCATTGATTCTGGCAGGTTTGGCTTCTGGGGTTATGGGGTTATGGGGGTTTTCCCAATTCAATCACCATTTTTGGACTGGTTTGACAGGCTTTCTTGAGCCCAAAGAACTGGATTAAAAAAGGGGTCCCCAATTGGGGACTCCAAATTACTTAATGGAGGATGGGCTTGATCTGGGTTTACTAGACAGCTAAAAATAGCCTGCCCAGGCCCAGCCAAACCCACCAAGGCTTGGGCATAGCTTTTGTGGCCCAAAACGAGCCCCTCAGCTGCCACCAGGGCAGGAATGATTCCTGCACCTGGATTTGCTTTGAAAAATAAAAATCCAGGTGCTGGTGAATTTCCCCCGCCTGCTAGCCCCGCCTGGTGGCTAGGAGCAGGTTCAATTTCTGCCTGGAGCTTTAAAACTGTTACTTTTGTAACAACTAAGCCAATTTTGATATCCAATAGCTTATTTAAAAACTGCAGATCAGCTCTACATTCTTAAAGACATGAAAAACCAATTACTAAATTTTAAATTTTTTAGTTTAGCCTTACTAAACTTAATATTGATACTATATTTATTTAGGTTTAGTTTTTATTTATACTTGGAGTATACAATTTTAATTTTAATTTTAAATTTAAATACGACTGAAATTTTTTAATAAAGAAATCAAAGAAAATTTTAATTGAACATGCAATAATTAATACAAGCCTAAAAATACAATAAACTAAATTTAATTGATTTATTAAATTCAACTTTAATTCTGTCCTTGGACGGGACAACCACCTAGTAGTATATTAATCATGATATTTTACAATAAACAATACCTTATTCTATTTATTATTTTTCTTTTTATTGGAATGTTGTCTTCCCCAATCAAATACTGAACTCTAATTATTTCAGCTGCAACACAAACTGTGAAAATAAATCATAACATCCAAAACTATTGTTTCCTTAAGACCCAAATTGGCAGAATCATTTCACTTACTATTAGAGACCCTATAAAATATTTTTGAAATATTGGAGCCCAAATATCTAAAGGAAATGTCACTTAATGAATTTTTTTCAGATTTATTTGAAAAGATGATCCTGACAAAAGATTCTGAGTATCAGTTTTTACATCAGAAGACCTATAATAAAGGATCAAACTTATGCAGTAACCAATTAAACAGTTCAAATGACCTGGTGCCTCACGGCCTGATTAGATTAAAATCCTGTGGCCTGTCATATTTGAAGCAGGAATCTAAAACAAATTATTTTGATTCACTATTTGCAAAAATTAATAATGCCCTAATTCTAAAGTTATTACAACTCTGGGTAAAGCTTTTGAGGATAACACCAATCCCAGAACAATATGTAGCATCATGCATATGACAACACTGGGAGGTCTACTGGAATGATTGGTCCCTTGAACAAACCCTCAGATGAGACCCCTAATAAAAAGCTGCACATTTCTGAAGAATTAAACCAGAAAAATTCTGGTTATCTTCCCCTTGAAAATGTTGCAACTGAACCAATTATATTTCAGTATTGAAATTGGGGAAGACAACAGTCCAATAGAAAGGAAAAATAATGGAATTTATATATAGTTTTATTTAGAAAACTGTAGCTAATATACCAGAAAGGGAAGCTGCCAATTCATCAGGGGGTGGAGTTGTGGCAGGATACAAGTATGATGTGAGTGGCAAATATCTAATTGAAGGATTGTTGCTTGAAATCAACTACACACCTAATTAAGAAATATTGCCCATAATTTAACAGTGGCAGCAAAATGCCTGATGTCAAAGATAAATCATGGGGCATCTCTATGAGTGCCCCTGTGCAATATGAGATTTATTAGTAGGCAGGGAGGTCATCTTTGGTTGCAAAAGCAACAAAACCCAAAGGGATAAAGTAGTTTCAAAGCTATATGCTAAGCCAATGAAACTAATCTCTAAGCAAAATCAACTCAGATGCAAACAAAATTAAAGCATCTAATGAAAAAATTGAAGTGAATCCAAATCTATTTTAACTGTTATAATTTCAACATTTTTTTATTTTTTTACATCTGCTTTTATTTTGTTTATAGATGAATTGATTTTTTTGAAGATGAGTTATTTTTTCTTAGAGTTAAGTTTTATTGCTTAGCACTGTTGAGTATGTACTTATGAGAAGTATAGTAAACAAGATAAAGGGGAAAATAAGAAGAGAATGATACTTTATTATATGAGTTTATAGTATTATACTGTAAATTCAGAACCTGAGCATAAAAATGCTGGATTGTCAAATCCTTGGTCCAAATTTCAAATCACTTTTGCAGGATAGCCTTTTTTAATTGAATTGATTTTTTTGAGTATTTTTTTGAATTTTTAAAAATGTGGGAACTCATAGACACTTTGCAAAGTTTAAGTTGAACTGCATATTTCCAATGGATGAAATGAATTAACTGGAATCAGATTTGAAGCATTCAAATCCATCAACCATTTCCATTAAGTTTACTATGTTTTTTGGAATTGCAGGATTGTTAAATCCAAGAACCAAATTTCAAATTGCTTTTGAATGCCACTAGTAAACTCAAATAATAATTGCAGAAACTGGAATCCAAATTGAATGTACAGTAAGTAACTAGGACAAATCAACCCAAATCAAGAAGCTCCACTCTGAATAAAATCAAATGAAAAATCCAATCTAAACACCCATGTTTAGACATGAAATTAAGTGAAATAAAAAATTATCTAAACTGGAAATGATGCAATATTCTGAACTTTAAATCACTAATATAGCAACCATAAAACCATATAATGATTTACGAGCTACTCTCCTGATGGCGCAGAAATTTTTTAAAGTTTTTGGCCCCTGGCATAGCCAGGGGCCATAAAACTTATTTTCAAGGAAGAAGGAGAGGGGGGAAAGATAAACCATTAGTTACTAACTATGTATTCATGTATTGCTACTAAGGATACTTGATTACAGTAGATTTCAGAAGACGCTAATAATAAAGTAGAATTATATATTACAATCTATCTTATCGCGTTGTCTTTCCTTTGGTGTGTTGATAATGTGCTTGCAATTAATTGGAAGCACATTATCAACGCACCAAAGGAAAGACAACATGATAAGATAGATTGTAATATATAATTCTACTTTATTATTAGCGTCTTCTGAAATCTACTGTAATCAAGCATCTAAATTTTAGCCGTCCTAAAATGGAATAGTGTCATGAATGACATTTCAATACTTGTATTGAAAACCCAAGAGTTAAACCCTGGTTCCCAGAAGGCGGATCCAACCCTCCAGACCAGTCCAGGACCCGCCAATCCGTTAAGAGATGGGCTCAAAGCGGTGAATTACTCCACGTTCCGCTGGCCTACTACAAAGGACCCTCCAAAGACAAATCAAGTCACCTAAAGTGAACGGGGGACTGCCAACTTGCTAAATTGCGCACTCGAGTTGACAAGTTACTCCGAGACCTGCCAATCTCCCAAGGACAATTCCCCAAATGATCATCAGATTGATGCTAACCTGGAGCCACCAAAGACTCAAACCTATGCAGCGGTTACAGCTTGCCTTAAAGAGGTTAAAACAAACCCTATTCTCAACTCTACCAACAACCTGCTGGCATGCCGCCCAGAAGGGGTAGTACAATTGGACTACTCAAGTGACATAGTGAACAGTGGCAGCAAAACAAAGCATTGCCTTTCCAATTTGCCAGAACAGGCACAACCTGGATCTGCTGCCCTTGGGACCCCAAGCCAAGACCCACGTTCCGCCAGCACCTTGTCTGCAAACCTGAATCCTGCAAAAATCAAAGGAGCAAAACCCCATGGTATAAAAACCCCAGTGGTATGGTGAAGACCACATTGTCATTTTTGATTTTAAAGTTTTATGAACCTTTGGTTCAAACAAATCTTACCCTATCTAGTCTTAATGATATTCCATCTTAATTCTGGTCAAGTAGACTACCAGGCTGCCGCCCCCTCCCAAGACTAATCTGCCAAATTGCCCCAGGCATTATACCGTCCCCTGGGAGCCCCCTTTGGACCTGTGCACTTTTACTGAATACCCCCCAACCCGGCCTATTTGGAGTACGTCTTGGAAACCATCCTCATTGATGACCCTTTGGCAAGGACTAGAAGTACCAAGTACATAGGACGCAAAGGAAAGAGGGTTGAGATTCCGCCCTTACTGTTCAAAGACAAGTACATTACCTGCCTGCCTACTTTGTTCCTATGACTCACCCTTTAACACCACAACCAGACCGTCCGTTGGAACCCACCGCTGCAGCTGAGACCACCTCTACCCAACTGTTTGGAGTGCTCTACATTACTTTGACAGGATTGGTGGATTTCATGGTCCCCAACTTCAGACCCTGGTCCTTACTTGGGCAATCTGTATCTTATATTATCAAGTTAGCACCCATTCTATGGTGGGCCTTATCCGCCGGCTTGGCTGTACCTCATCCTGAGCCGCCCAAGGCCCCTACTTACAACTGGCTTCCTGAAAAATAGGGTGATTTATGAGAATGCCTATGATTTCTAAAAGAATTAGCACAAATCCACTCTATATCCTTTAGCATCCTTTTTGAGACACCAATAAATTATATTTATTTCAAATTCCTTGCAATTATTATTTGAAACTTGGTTCTTGGATTTGACAATCCTGAATTTTCAGATTTGTTAATTTTTACATGATGTCCTGATTCAATTGAAATACAGGAAATCTCAAATTGTACATAAGAATCCCGCATTTCTGATTCATGTATCCCGCATTTGTTTTCTGAGTTTTGTCTTTTGTTAGTTGAGTTATCTGCTCAAGAGATTCAAAATTTGCCAATTTAAATAAACCAAAAAAATCAAAAAAATGGTTGATTTTATTAAATTTTTTATTTTTCACTCAGCTGAGTTGCCTGCAAAGGTGATTCAAAATTTAGACCAAGGATTTAACAATCCCGCATTTTTACGTTCAGGTTCTGAATTTACAGTATTATATCATGGGAAGATACATGTTGTCCATGCACGCCATGGCAATCATGGGGGTTTCCCAAGTAGTGTTCCTCTTAGGACTCAAAATGTTTGATCCCCGTAATAGATGGGCAAATAATACAAGTTCCACCAACTTAATGATTGGTTGTGAAATAACTCAGGGAATTTCTTTCCCAAGAGAGAGTAATTAAATATGTTGCGGCATCTCCCCCTGGGGTGCTGGAAGGTGGAACCTTAGGAATTTTCTTGAGATTGTTGGGAATGCAGGCTTGATACTGATCTAGTTTGGCATTGTGTCAGGGCCCAGAAAGCCCTGGACAATCAGCTGACCATCCTAGAGGCAAAAACCCCACAGCTTAGGAACCCCTACCAAGTATCTCCCAGAGCCAGAAAACCCATCTTTTGACTAACAAATGGCCCGGGATTTGAGAGGCAACAAGCCTCAAATACCTGGCTTCAATTCTATTAAAAAATCCAGGCCTATAAACTATTAGGAAATGGTACATTGGGAGCACAATTGGGTGCTTGATCACTTGCGGGATCTATAAATAACTGTGGCACCTCAGCATGCTGCAGTTCAAGAAAGGTTCATGTTATACCAACTAATGAGCACCCACCCCTTGGTCCAAGTACGCAAATTCTAGTGAAAATGGTAAGTTTAACTACAATTAATGCCATCAGCTCTCTGGTGGCACTAAAAGCTTCAAAATTACATTAAGTATAAATAGTGAGGAGGAGAAGCCCTCCTCACTGTTGACATCTTAATAAAGTGAGTTTATGCACAGAAATTATTATCTTATTGCAGGAATTGTTTATTTTTGCTCCAATTTAATTGTTCTCTTTGCATCTATTTGTGAATCCACAACACAATACAAACTTGCCTATCCATATCCACCTGGCTATACTCCTGCAACCTCTGTTTGTCCTCCCTGCGCCCTTGAAGTGTAGTATTACCACCTTTGTCACCTGGATCTTCTGCCTACAATGAAGGAGATTCCTGCTGTTCCCCTTACCCAATGCATCTCCTGCCCAGGACTTCAGTAAGTTAGGGTTTGTCTACATCACAGTATTGGGGCTGGCTGACCAGGTTGTGCCCCATACTGGGAGTTGGCGCCCCCTTGCTACTGCCGTCAACTATATGGTCAGAATTGCACCAATTATGTACATGGTCTTTCAGGCCTGGCCTGCCTCCCCTGTGGGAGTCCAGTCAGACTCTGGCATGGGCTGTGACAGTATTTCAACCATATCAAAACTAGTAACCTTGGGCTCCTATTCTTCTTTGATTATAGGGGCATCTTGTATGCTTTTATTTTTGATCTCAGCTTACTACTTAGAACAGTATATGGACAAAAAACAAGAAAAAAACAAAAGCCAAGAAGAATTGTTGCCAGGCCATCTCAGGTCCAGACTGTGACCGTCTCCACCTTGAACCAGAATACTGCTGCCCTCTCAACCTTTCCTGATCTGCCAAAAATGGACTTGACTGGCTTCAGAAAAGGAATGATCATGATAAACGCCCTGTTCTGCGCCCACCCCAAGAGCTTCAGAGACAACACTCAGAAGGTTATGATGGTAGCTGCCCAACTGAAGGATGTCACCAGAGAAACCTTCTTGACCAGCCTAGAGGAAGACCTGGACCTTATACTCTCATACAACCAATTCCTGGAGAGAATGAACTCTGCAACTACCCCTGCTGGGGCCAAGATCCAAGCCTACATGGGGCTCATCTGTCTGATCCAAGGAAGGGACAACCTGGAGACCTATACACAACAATTTCTACGCATGGCTGAGGCAGCCAAGATCCCTGACAACATACCAGGCCTACATTTCAGAAACGTCTGAACCCACACCACACCAGCCTAATGAGACACCACCAATGCAATCTCCCCAAAGACAAGCTCCTGGCTATTGCCCGAGGCATGGACTTCAGTCAACCACAAGGATACCACACTGGTCAACCCCGGAACAACCAGACCCCTGATGTAAGTAGGCCTTGGTTGAACATGACTCCTGAAGAGTATCAAGACCACATTAGAAGTGAGATATGCTTCTATTACCACCAGAGTGGCCACTTATCCAATGATTGCTCTAGCTGCTCCAACAGAACCCAAGGGGCCATCATTTCAGCAATAAATACTGATTCCCAGTCTTATCCTATCATTGTCACTACTTTATGTTACCATGATCATGAGGTGAACACTGTAGCCCTCCTAGACAGTGGGACAGCCCTCAATTACAAAGAACATAGTATAGCTGAGAAACTGGATGTACCAATCCAGGGAAACTCTAGACTGGTAACCTTGGGTAGCAATACAGCAGACCTGTCCCACAAATATGAAGAGTCCGTCTCCCTGAAGCTAAATGGGAAACTCCTGCTCACCAGATTCCACGTCATGGAGAAGCTTCCCAAACCTATAGTGATAGGGTTTGAATGGTGGTTTATCACCACATGAACTTAGATTATAAGAGCCACCAGGTGACTGTCACCCATGAGAGCCAAACCTTAGAGGTTCCCTGCTTAAACCTTTGGCAGACCCCTGAGCCAAACAACATCATCATGGAATCCTGCAAAGCCAAGATCCCAAATTTTTTGAAGCCTTGGGAGTCTGTCTTCTCAGAAGAAGAAGCCACTGCCTTGCCTAAAAACAGCCAGTTTGACCACGCTATTGACCTCCTCCCTGAAACTCAACCTAAGCATGGACCTGTCTACAGTTGTAATATAAAGGAACAAGCTGCCTTAAGAGAGAACTTGGACAAGATGTAGAAGAAGGTATATATACGTGTCCCCAAATCTCCTTGTTTGTCCCCTTTACTGTTTGTTAAAAAGAAGGGCAGCAATCTACGTCCTTGTGTCAATTACCAGGACCTAAACAGCATCACTTTAAAGAACTCATACCCTTTACCTAATGCTGAAGACATCTCAGACCATCTTTTAGGAGCCAACGTCTTCTCAAAGGTTGATTTGAGAGATGCCTTTAATCATATCAGGATCAGGCCTGGCAACAAATAGAAGACCACCTTCAAGACTAGACAAGGCCTCTACAATAACTTGGTTATGCTTTTTGGGTTGTGCAACGCGCCCAGCACCTTTTAAACCATGATGAACATGGTCTTGGGAGGACTCAAGGATCAGTGTTGCGTGACCTACTTAGATGATATCCTTATCTATATTTGCACCCCTACAGAACATGTCAAACACCTTCAAGCTGTCTTAAAACGCTTCAAGGAACACAGACTCTATGTTAAACTCCATAAATGTGAACTTTTCTAAGAGGAAGTAGAGTTCTTGGGCTACAATGTATTAAAATGAGATTTTGCAATGACACCTGACAAAATAGAGGCTGTGACATCATGGCCTGAACCTAAGAACTGCAAGGAGGTCAGAAGCTTCCTGGGCCCAGCAAACTTTTGCTGGGAATTTTTCCAAACTTTTTCTTCAATCTGCTTGCCCTTGACCCGCCTCACCTCTGAGAAACACTCATTTGTGTGGGATGACGCTGCCAAATCCACCTTTGTGTTGCTAAAGAACGCCTTTGTTTCTGCCCCATCTTGACAATGCCAGTTTACAATAAGCCTTTCATTGTGGAAACAGACGCCTCTGACTTTGCATTGGGGGTGTTGCTTCAGGAGGGCATGATAGTAAGCTTCACCCTGTAGCTTACTACTTGAGGAAGTTTACTCTGCCTTAGTTGAGCTACCCCATTTATAATAATGAGATTTTTGCTATCATCCAGTCCTTGAAACATTAGAGAAGATACTTGTGTGACACCAATCACCCAGTGAGAATCATGACCAACCAAAAGAACCTGACATACTTCTTCAAACCGCAACAGCAGAATCAGTGTCAAGCTAGATGGGCCCTATTCCTAGCAGACTACAACTTATCAATCAGCTACAAACCTGGCAAGATCAACATTGTACCTGATGTCCTAAGCCAAATAGCATACCTTTTCCCTAGCTCCAAAGAGATTGAGGAATTCAACACTAAATACTTGCTGTCACCAAAAATGATTAAGCCAATGCTCCTATTCCTGGGACTAGCCAGTGGAAGAGAAAAAATCCAACTAGCTTAGACTGTAGACCAGCACTGCATCTTAATCATGGAAGACTTAAAGAAAGATATCAACAGCCAATACTACCAAACAGGGTACTCCTTACATGGAAATACCCTGCAGCTACACAGACGCACTACGTATCAGATGGCCCACTGCACTTAAAGATACTGAAGGAAATCCACAACTCTCCCATGTCAGAACACCCCAGGCGTACAAAGACTCTCAAAGAGATCCAGAGAACCTACCTGTGGCCCAGGATGAAGTCAGAAATTGAAGGATACCTCAGTGGCTACGAGACATGTGGACGTACCAAGCCTAAGAGAGGAAAGCCAGAAGGACTATTACAACCCCTTCAGATTGCAGAAGGCCCTTGGAAGTCAGTATTCATGGACTATATTGTGGAGCTACCTAATTCAAAAGGATTCAATGTCATCCTTGTAATTGTTATTGTTTCACCAAAATGGCTCACTTCATTCCAACTACAACCAAAGTAACTGCAAAAGAAGCTGCCACCCTATTCCGGAACCAAGTATTCATGAACCACAGACTCCCACAAGAAGTGGTCTCAGACATAGGAACACAATTTACCTACAAGTTTTGGGCCCAAATCCTAAAGGACTTGGGAATAAAAAGGTCATTGTCTACTGCATATCACCCCCATAGCAACAGACAGACTGAGAGAGTAAACCAGGACCTCAAACAGTACCTATGATGCTATGTCAACTTGGAACAGAACAATTGGGTAACACACCTACCAATGGCTTGGTTTACGTACAACAACCAAGACCACAGCTCCACCGGTGTGACAAATGGGGTTGGTGCTCCACCTTGCCACAAAGGCATTGGGCAAGGTGGACCAGGCCAGGCCCCAAACCACGGAGACCATTATTGACAGGAGCCAGTTTTGGGCAGGCGTCAACCGCGGATTCTGGTAACTATTAAATATGGTCAGAAGGATTGCAAAAGTGAGTGATAAAATTTGGGAAAAGCTTAGATGAAGCATTTTCTCAAATAATAAGAGAATATGGTTCTGCATAAATTTTATTTTATTTTTTAAAATTTAAAATCAATTTCAAAATGATGATTTTTATACCAATCAGTTGTTTTTGTTGTTTTTTACTCTTATTTTATTGTAATTTTAGGAAACCAAGATAACTTCCAGGAAGCTATCATGGTAGGTATTTAGGGAAAATATAAAAAGTCCATAATGAATATGGAAGGAGAGAGATGACTGGATAAAGGGCAGAAAAGGGAAAATCTGTTATCCAATAGTGGGTTTTTGGAATCCAACTTTGTCAGTTGGGTTTATTAAATTACCCTCCTCTAGAGAAGGCTCTTCTCACCTCAAAAACTTCTCAACCAGGGCAGGGCAATTAGAGCAGTTTTCTTCAGTCTCCCAAGTAGCATCTTCAATTAGAAAATTATTCCATTTGACCTGATAATAGCATTTGTTTGATGAAAGTTTTGAGCCTAAGATGGCTTCTACTTCATGTTCATGATCAGCCAGATTAGAGGAAAGTATAGGCTCTGTAGAGACAGGAGCTTTACCAATGAATGGTTTAAGTTGGGAGACATGGAAAACTGGGTGACCCTTGCTGTTAGAGGGAGCTCAAGTTCATAAGCTGCGTCATTAATTTTCCTTAAAATTTTAAAAGAGCCAATGTTGAGCAGGCCTAGTTTGCGGCAAGTGATTGATAATTTGAAGTGTTCAGCTTTCAATATTACTAGGTCTCCAGAAGAATATAAGGGGAAATCAATTCTATGGGTGTCAGCTTTGCATTTATATGCTTCTCTGGCTTGCATGAGATTGCTGATTAAATCTGCATGAATAGATGCAATTTTTGGGGCAATATTCTCTTCTGTCCCTTCTGCTGGTGCTTCTGAGTTAGGAAGGGGACAAGGATGAAAGCCCTTGTTTTCAAAGAAAGGAGAAAGGCTAGTTGAGGCATGAGAGGCATTATTATAGGCAAATTGAGCAATGTGGAGCCATGAAACCCAGTCTTTCTAGTGAGAAGAGACGTAACAATGTAGGTACTGTTCAAGTATATGATTTAAGCGCTATGTTTGACCATCAGACTGAGGATGATAGCCTGAAGAACAAAAAGGCTTGATTTTCAAATCCTTGCTAATAGATTCCCAGAACTTGGATACAAATTGTGGACCTCTGTCTGATATAACTTCATCTGGGAGGCCATGACAAGTAAATATTTCATGAAGAAATATTGTTGTCATTCCTTGTGAGGTGATGGTCTTATTGCACAGGAAAGACTCAGCGTACTTTGAAAACCTGTCCACAACTACCATAATAGAATCAAACCCTTCACACTTTGGAAGGCCAGTTATAAAGTCTACACTGACAGAAGACCATGGACGGTCAGGAAGTTGATAAGGAAGAAACTTCCCTGAAGGCATGGAGCAGGAGTTCTTTGACCTAGAAAAGATAAGACACACCTTGAGATACAAGGATACCACAATGTGGAGACTAGGCCAGGAAAATTGGCAACAAATAAGCTCTACAGTCTTAGCAATGCCTGGGTGGCCCACAGTAGGATGATTGTGAGACATGTTAAAAATTTCAGTGTGAAGTTTTCCAGGAGGCACCCATATTTTCTTTTTGTGATAAATAATTCTGTTGGAATAGGTAAATTCAGGATATTTTAGAGAGGCAAATTTGCTTAGCGTGGATAGTAATTCTTTTTTGAACTTGGTGTGGGCTTGAGAAGTTTTGACCCTGATCCACAAAGGGTTTTGAGACATGGAAGTAAAGAGATCAGATGGTAGCATAGTGTCTGTATTAAAGGAGTTAAGAGTTTTCTCCAGTATAACCAAGCCAAGATCATGGCTCAGCATATCTGGAATATGATTGGCAACCCCAGGCTTATACTCAATTGTGAATATATATTGGGATAAGTCAAGATGCCAACAAGCCTGTCTCTGGTTCATGTGATGAGGCTTTTTGTGATATTCTAAGGCACAATGATCAGTACAAATAGTAATTGGGTGATGAGTGTACAGCAGAAGATATTGCCAATAATTTAAGGCTGCCACAATAGCCAAGAGATCTTTGTCATAGATAGGATAATTTGTCTCTGGAAAAAGCATCTTTCTGGAGAAGAAGCCTATTGGGTGGTCATGATTATCATCTTCAGCTGCAAAAGAACTTTTCCAATAGCATGGTTAGATGTGTCTGTTTCCAGGATGGAAGGCTTTCTTGGGTCTGAGTTCACAAGGACTGGGGCAGAAATAAGAATATCCTTTATCTCCTTGAAGGCATTTCCTTCTTGTAGTCCCCACATGAAAGGAACATCACCAGTAAGCTTATTAAGAGGAGAAGCTATTTCTGACAGTTTTTTGGTGAAGCATCAGAGAAAGTTTACTTTATCCATAAAAGAACGGACTTACGTGTGAGAAGTGGGACAAGTCCAGTCTTTAATGGCAGCCAGCTTATCAGGACAGATAGCATGACCATCTCTAAATATAACATTGCCTAGGAAGGTAACTTCTTCCTTAGAAAATACACATTTTTTCAGCTTAAGTTTTAGATTGGCACTAGATAGCGTATCTAAGACCTTTCTAATGTCCTCTTGATGGGTTGTGTTGTAAATTGCGCTATTAATGCTATTTTGATTTGCCCTTTGAATATTGATAGTTGCAAAGATTTGACTGGTTTTGCCTTTGAGTTTTGAAATTCCTTGTCTTCTGCAAATGGGTCTGGTTCAATATCCACCCATTCTGGATTATTGTACCTGTCTGTGGTTGATCCTGGTATGATCTCATCCCAGTGTGACCCCCTCAGCCACTCTGTCTGCCTATTGAGTGATCCCTGCTTCTTGTCAACTATTTAAAGTAGAATCATTACTCCTAATAAAGACAAGTTTATCCACATTTGTGTTGGCTTTTATAATCTTCAAGCTTTTCCTGTCCTTTCTGCCAAAAGGACTTTTACATCCCGTTTTCCAGGAAATTAAGGTATGTGCCCTTAATTTTGCCCTGAAGGCTAACCCAAGACTAGCTTTGAACCTCAAATCTTTTTTAATAAAGATTTCCCACTGTGTCCTCCAGGATGTTGTCCCCTGGAGCTGAACACAACAAAATGGTGCTCACTACAGGGGCTGCAAGCCCCTCAGTTACCCCATTCCCACGTGCATTCTCTGGTCCCTCTCCCTTTTTTTTCCAAAGTAACAGATCAACCTAAAGTTTCTAGTCCCCCTCTAGAAGAAGACATTACCAATGATCCTACAAATCCTATGGTATTGGTTCTGTCTCCCGGACCCTTGTGGGCCCCCTTCCTGCTTTCTCTTTCAACTAAAAGCAAACCTGTGCTGCTGCCTGCTCCCTTCTTCACTCTGACATGGTAGCCATGCACTCTATCCCAGGCCTCCATCCCCGGTACGCCTCCAAAGACCTGTACTCCTTCCTTTTGGACTTTGGTCTCCCCCGCAATGATGGAATCCATGGATACTATTGGCGTGTTGGTCAACCAGTTCATCCAACCTGCCCTAGTCCACCATCAACTTGCCTTGGGATCCCAAAATTAACTGTTAGATGCTGTAGCCTCTGCCGTCTCAAATAACCACGCTCAAAATATAGCCTACCAAGAGTTGGTCACACAGTCTCTTTGCTTGTATTTCTGATAACCAGCACAACTTGTTGGCATCTCAGAAGTATTTAACCACCACCCCAGAATTCCCTTTGTTCCTTGCTCCCTGGATAAATAAAGGATCAAATATGCAAATTGGATGAACACCAGGCAGCCTGGCATGAGCAAATTGAGGCTTTTCTGCTTAACCATTGGCAGGATTTTGAGACTCTGGTTAGTGAACTCAATCAATTCAGGGAACATGTCAACTTGCAACTCAAATTGATAGGAGCTCATGTTGATACTTGGGGCCGCCACCTGCAGCATCAATATGGTCTAGATAAAGCTGCACTAGGCAACACTCTATACTAAGTACAAACTTATGTGGAAAATCTTTTAGTCTCTATTGAGGTGACTCCTACCGCTCCTCCTGTTGGGACTCCTTCTGATTTTGAAGCCAAAGTATGTGAGGCCATCACCAAGCTCAAGGCTACCACTAGACACCAAGCTTCTGTGCAGCCTCCCTCTCCAGTTGGACCTATACCTGACCCTCATATTGCCTCCCTCACTGAACAGGTGGCTGCTCTACAAGGTGAAATCAAGTACTTAAGACAGCGCCTCTCAAATTCTGAAGGTTTGTCATCTGAATCTGCAGATGAAGAAGAAGGTGAAGCCGTTAATCCTCCCGCTCATGACAATCATGGTTGTTGGCCTGGCTTAGAAAAGTCAACCCCAGGTCTACTGTGCACATACTCTAGATTAACTTGCTGAAGTGACAAATGATGTAGCTGATAGGCAAGACGCGTTGGAAAGAGAGGTCCAAAACCTCTCCTGCTTTACAGAGACTCTAAATGGACAATTTGCCCCCTTGGTCACTCAGGCCACCTCCCTGGCTACCCTTGTCAATGAGATTGCTGGCACCTTGGCAGTACAATAAATCAAGATTGATGAATTTGGGACTGCTGCCACAAATGCCCAAGACATTAGTGGGCAAAATAGCTCTACCTTGGACACTTTAGAGGAAAGCCTTCAACTTCTCTGGGCTAGACAAACTACTGCTTAATCCAAATTTGAGGGCAACCCTCACATTAATGTCCTCAACCCTGGTGAAAACAGCCAGTTCTCATCCTCATCTATTGACCCAAATTATAAGCCAACCTTCAAGCAGATATTTGATCCCAAGACTTTGACCATTGCTGCTTTTCTGACCATTTACAAAACTGCAATGTGTATGGCTATTGACAAGCTCAAGAATTAACACATCCTTACCTGCCTCCATCCCACTTGCCAGGAAGTTGTGGTCCCTTAGCCCCCTTCTATTGTCACCTGGGAGGATATGAAGTGCCTCTTTATTGAAGAGTTTGGAGGAGACCTAAGTTTAGAAGTCAAGAAAAATGCATTTATGCATATTGCTTTCAAACCAAGGAGGCCCTGGCTGAGTTTGCAGATTGTTTCTACATTGAAGGCCAGCAATTAATTACTAGTTGACAGTTAACTCCCCAGGAAGCCTACACGGCTTGTTCAAATGCTTTGAAGGTGAACCAGCTTTTATGTCTACACTTTAAGGCACACAAGGCTTCACTCACTTCCATGAAGATTATTAAGATGCTCTTACAAGACATGCATTTGACACATGGAGGCACAGTGGTGCGTGAGAACAAGGCCAATAATGCTGGGACCACCTCTTGTACGCCGTGCATTATGACTCTGGGTACTAGTGGACAGGCTAAGAGACAAGGCTGTCATAACTGCGGCCAGATTGGGCACCACTCACGCACTTGCACTAATCCTTGAGTGGAAGGTTGCAATCCCAAGGAGCAGGCAGGAAAACAGAAGTCAGCTTAGAAAAAGAGACACTCTCTGCTGACCGATCTCCCCCCGTCTCCCCCTGATCCTCTGTCTGATGAGAAAGCTCCCTATTCCTCTGGCCCAACTATCCTTCATCTGTTTCACAACCTCTCCAGGGATTCAGAGCCTGAAAATTCTGATAGTGAAGACTCTGATAGTTATGGCTACTCCGTCCTGGCTGTTCCGGAAACCATCCCTGTACCCTACAACTTAACTCTGGGAAGACTACCATCACTTCCCATGTACCTACAAGTGAAGCTAAATCCATGGTGACACGCCCTTACCTAGCCCAAGCCCACCAACCTCCTGTCCTGGTTGACTCTTCTGAGGAAGCAGCCAAGTTAGCTGAAGCTCTTTTCCACAATGTAACCATATCTATTCTACTACAGACTGTGTATAAGAAAATCCCTGCATTATGAAGTATGATGGCCAAATGGTAAAAGGAGCTAGAGGCTGAGCAAGATGTGCTGGCAGTCTTGCTCCCCTTTGGGAAAGATACCACCCATTTAGAAGTATCAATCCAAAAGGTTAAGATCAAAGCCATCTTGGACACGGGTTCCCCAGTCAAGGTGGTATCTTCCAAGCTAATGAAGAAACTTAAGTTGGCCCCTGACCTCAACTACACGCAGTTGTATGGCACAGCTGACATGGCCCAAACTTGAGCCATTGGAGCCTACTCTTCTTTACCCATGAGGTTTGAGAAACTCCTTATTGCTTCCCCTGCTGTGGTCCTAGAGAAAAAAAGCTATGACCTCTTGGTTGGTACTCAGTTTCTCCTCAAATATAACAGAATTGTAGACTTACAGAATGGCTACAATTTTGCTCTTGGGATACAAAGTTCCTTTGATTTTTGAGGAACCTCCGCGCCTTCCAGGAAAACGTCTTAAAACTTGCGTGCTTGAGTATCCTATGGATATCTTCTCGCTCAAGTATAGGACTCACTCCTCCAACATGTGTACCCCTCCTCCTTCCTGCCCTGCAGAAGAAGGGGTACCTCTGCTACGCCAGCCGCTTCAACATTCCCCCAGGCTTTCAAGTGGTGATTGACTCCCAGATTTCCTATGAGCTGCCTAAAACGTACTTCTTGGATCTTTACTCACCTGAATCTCTAAGTTGTACCAAGCCTTGCCTATGTCCTGGGATTTTAGACCAAACCCATAAAGAGCCCATACAATACTGCTTGCTAACCTGACAGCCCTGCCCATGCAAGTAATCAGATGTCAGGTTGTGGGTCATGGTTATGTACTTGGAGCAGAACAAGTATCTTCCCTCCACCCCTTCAGAACTTTCAGTGAATTCAACTTACCTGAAGATCATCCTCAAGTTCTCTCCTTGTTCACTGCTGCTAATTTCCCCCAACTGTCTCCTGTTCAACAAAAAGACGTGTTAGACCTGCTCAATTAGTTCAGTGACATCTTTGCCTCTGGACCTACAGACTATGGCATAGCTAAAGGAGTCATCCATCAGATTGATACTGGGGATGCACTCCCTTTTGTGCTAAACCATACTGCCATAGTAGGGTGGAAGATGCTCAAGTGTCTAGCAAACTCAAGCAACTTTTGAACGCTGAGTTACTGGCTCCTTCCCAAAGTCCTTGGACTTCCTGTTACTGATCCTCAAGGAGAAAGATGGGGGACACCACATTGTAATGGACTATTGTCGCCTGAACTCTCTCACTAAAAAAGACTCAATTCCCTTGTCCAGAATCAACAATGCTCTCTGACAGCTGGGTGATTCCAAGTTTTTCTCTGCCATGGATCTAGCTTCAGGGTACTTACAGGTTGACTTATCACCAAAAGACCGGGAAAAGGCTGTGCTCATCACTTCAGAGGGCCTCTTTGAACCCACTTGTATGTCCCAGGGGTTATGCAATGCCCCTGCCACATTTCAACGGGCTATGGACTCCATCTTACAAGACCTAAAACTCTCTTGTGTCCTCGTGTATATTGATGATATCACTGTATTTAGCGCTACCTTTACTGACCACTTGTAGCATCTCAAGACTGTCTTCATCAAGATCTGTGAGGCTGGCTGAAACTCAAACCCTACAAATGCTCCTTCTTCAAAGAATTTTTTGAGTTTCTAGGACATGAAATCACTCAGACTGGAATCTGCCCCATGAATAACAAGGTGGAAGCCATTGACAAGATGCTACCTCTCACAAATCTTTGAGAGGTACAAGTATTCCTTGGTATGATGGGCTACTACCAACAATTCATCCCTGAATTTGCTGAACTGATTGAACCCCTCGCCCAATTGCTTTGCAACGTCCCTTTTGAGTAGACTGACAGCCAACAACAAGCATTTAAAGCGCTATAGGCCAAGCTCAAGAAGGCCCCTATCTTAGTCTATCCTGATTATGATAAAGAGTTCATTTGTATACTGACACTAGTGGAGTAGCTGTAGGTGCTATTCTTGCCCAACTTGACAATGAAGGAGTAGATCAACCTGTAGCATACTCATCAAGGGTCCTTAATAAGCACAAAAAAACTACAGTGTCACCAAGAAGGAATGTTTGGCAGTACTGCATGCTGTGAAACAGTTTTGGCATTACATCTATGGAACCCACTTCACAGTAGTCACAGATCACTCCTCCCTTAAATGGCTACAACAGCTAAAGGAACCTGAAGGTCAACTAGTGTGTTGGGCTCTACGTCTACAAGGATATGATTTCACTGTAGTACAGCGTCCTGGGGCACAACATCAGATGGTGATGGCCTGTCAAGGATGCCAATCCTGGCCATCCATCCTGCTGATGCTGATCAACTATACAAGCTAATAAGATATCCTGAATCTTGGACAACTGAGCCTGAAGACATCCGCTTGACACTACAGACCCTATCCAAGGACACTATAATTTGTGATAGACAACTCTTCAAAAAGGTTAACAATGCCTACCTACCCTACGTTTGCCCTAGCATGAGGATAGCCATCATCCTCCAAGCTCACATTGACACTGGCTATGGAGGCATAGCCAAGACTCATGACTGGTTGTGCAAAAACTTCTACCGGGAAAACATGCGCCTCTTGATCCCTGATGTCCTTGCCTCCTGCCATTATTGTCAACTCCAACGTCCTTGTCCTTCCAAACACCAGTTCCAACTCATCCCTCCAAAACATGCCTTCCATACAGTGAGTATTGATGCTGTTGGGCCCTTCCCCCATTCTAGGTTGGGATGTTGGTTTATCTTGGTTGCTATAGATCACTTTAGCAAGTGGTTTAAAGCCAGAGTAACAAAAGATATAACAGCCAGGACCATAGCTACTTTCTTGCTAAAAGACATTTTCTATTGACATGGCTGCCCTCAAGTCCTGCTCTCAGACAATGGCACCAATTTTAATGCTCACCTCATCACCTCTATTGTCAAAGCTATGGGGACTCACCAGTTGTTCTCTGCACCATATAATCCCTCCACCAATGGAACTGTCAAACAAGCAACACACCTGGTATTGATCATGAGAAAACTCACACTCTCTGACGCTGCCAATTGGGACATGTTCCTCCCTGCTGCCCTCTTTGCCTACCGCCTTAGTGAACACCAGGTGACTGGGTCAATCCCCTTATGCCATGCTTTATGGGCAAAAGGCCACTACCCCCTCAATCTTGGGACCTCCTCTGATTGAGTATGATACATCTGCAAATCCTGAGACCCACATGAAAGACCTAACCAACCGTATCATTGACATCCAGGCAACTGCCTACTCCACTGCTTATAAGGTTAAGGCTTTGGAGCTCTCTCCATCCAATGCCGCTAGAGCCCCCTCCCCAAATACCAAGTAGGTGATCTAGTTCTCTACTACCAGAATTGTACAGGTGGTAGAGCCCACAAGATGGATTTCCTATGGGTTGGGCCCTGTGAGGTCACCTTTAAGAAGGGCGTCAAGTACACCGTGAAACTACTATCTTCTGGCCGTCTTTTTCCTGTGTTCATTCAAAATTCCTTTGAAAGTATCAACTCCCTGTGTCCAATCTTGAGTAGGGAGATGTCATAAATCACACAATTAATGCTATTTTGATTTGGCCTTCAAATATTGATAGTTGCAAAGATTTGGCTGGTTTTGCCTTCAAGTTTGGAAATTTCCTGCCTTCTTTAAATGGGTCTGGTTCAATATCCACCAATTCCGGATTATTGTACCTGTCTGTGGTTGATCCTGGTATGACCTCATCCCCGCGTGATCCCCTCAGCCGCTCTGTCTTCCTATTGAGTGATCACCATCTCTTGTCAACTATTTAAAGTAGAGTTCATTACTCCTAATAAAGACAAGTTTATCTACATTTGTGTTGGCTTTTATAATCTTCAAGCTTTTCCTGTCCTTTCTGCCAAAAGGACTTTTACATCTCGTTTTCCAGGAAGTTAAGGTATGTGCCCTTAATTTTGCCCTGAAGGCTAACCCAAGGCTAGCTTTGAACCTCAAATCTTTTGCAATAAAGGTTTCCTGCCGTGTCCTCCAGGATATTGTCCCCTGGAGCCAAACACAACAGTAGGGGTTCCTAAGCTGTGGGGGGTTTTGTCTCTAGGATGAACAGCTGATTGTCCAGGGCTTTCTGGGCCCTGACATCATCCCCTACCATAGTTGAGCTTGCAGAGCACGGCTCTTATTTCTGAGATTTGTATTCTCTAACAGAGTAGTGGCATTCTCAAGGTTGGATTCTGGTTCCCAAGTATTCTCTTTGTTGGGGTACCCTTTCCATTTGAACAAGAAGTAGGGTTTTTGGTATTGGAGTTTGTGTCCCAGGATGGCTTAGACCTTGTTTTCTGTGAAGCTTCCTACTTTGATGGGTGAAGGAGCTGTTCTCACTATCTGGTGCTGGAGAGAAGGTCCTTTCTTCTTTGATAACAGGGAGCGGTAAAATACGTTGTGAATCTTCCATCCAGGGGGCAGTTCTAGTTGGTAGGCTATAGTACCAATGTGTTGTAAGACCTTGTAAGGACCTGTTTGTTGGGGGATCAAGCTGATGTAAGGGGAGGTGGTCCTTATGTTCTTTGCACTGAAGTACAAAAGGTCTCTTACTTTGATTGGGGGACCGGGGCTTTGTTTCTTGTTGGCAAAATTGTTGTATACTTGTACTGCTCTTCTCAGGTTCTAGGCACATACTTCTTGGCACGTGTAGATGTTGCTGACCCAGTCTTGTCCTTCTGAGTTGTTGGCTTCCTCTGTGGGGGACATCCCATGTGGGGTCAAATCTATAGTTGGCTTCAAGGGGGACATACCAGTTGTAACAAACCCAACTGACAAAGTTGGATTCTGAAACCCCACTATTAGATAACAGATTTTCCCTTTTCTGCCCCTTATCCAATAATCTCTCTCCTTCTATATTAATTATGGACTTTTTATATTTTCCCTAAATACCTACCATAATAGCATCCTGGAAGTTATCTTGCTTTCCTAAATATAATAAAATAAGAGTAAAAAACAACAAAACAACTGATTGGCATAAAAATCAACACTTTGAAATTGATTTAAATTTCAAAAAAAAAACTATGCAGAACCATCTTCTCTTGTTGTTTGAGGAAAGGATTCATCTAAGTTTTTCCCAAATTTTATTACTCACTTTTGCAATCATTCTGATCATATTTAATAGTTACCAGAATCTGCAGTTAATGCCTGCCCAAAACTAGTTCCTGTCAATAATGGTCTCCGTGGTTTGGGGCCTGGCCTGGTCCACCTTGCCCAATGCCTTTGTGGAAAGGTGGAGTACCAACCCCATTTGTCACATTAAACCAAGATTGCTAAATTTTGTGGGTCTACTTTTTGGACATGATGAAACAGAAAAAATCATTTTGCCAGAATGGTACTCACATTGGCCAACATTAGCAATGATAATATTTTTGGGGCTCTTTACGTTGAGAGAACTGAGTTTCCTGGTTGTCCCCTTGGGCAATCTGTGCGGCTTTACCAATAAAAATGAAAAAATAAAAATGCTCAAAAAAAGATTAAAAAATGTTGAAATAAATGATGAAGAGGATGACGTAGAAAATAATTCAGTTATTCTCCGCCTGGACTCTGAACAAACAGCTGAACTCTCTTGTGCCCTTGATAAACTTTGCCTGAACTATTGCCTTGCTCAAGCTATGGGCTCTTCTCCTGATCAGGGCAAGCTAATCACAAACATGATATCTGGCCTTGACTAGTCAATCATGGACTAAATTATGGAATTAATGAATCTTCATATTTTTCTGGACACCATCATGGACTTTTGTGATCTCATTGAAGAGCACCTCCACCTGGAAGAGTTTCAGTACACTGCTTGGGATTTACTTATTGCTTTGGATCAAGGCTCAGGAACAGTCACCAATTATGCCGCCTCATTCAAAACTCTCAGTAATGCTGCCTGTGCCCCAGCTAAAACCTTCCACATCTCTTTCAAAAAGGCCTGGACCATCACTTGTTACAAGCCTTACAGTGCACTTGGGTGGCTACAACCTTGGAAGAAGAATACTTTATTGCTCTCCATACAGAGCGCCAGAAATCAGAGTATATGGCTTGGCACAATGAATACCAAAGGGGCTCCACTCACCCTGATCAGCCTCAGCCCACTCCTGCGCCCCCTCAAAACTCTCCTTCTGTTTGCCGCCCCAACAATCTTAATTGAAATAATAGCCACAATAACCAGGGCCCCAGTGGGCCTACAACTCCTGTAGTAGAGGATGCCGCCTCACACAGCCTGGCTGCCTCCCCTCCTACCCCTGTTGTACTTGGCACTATTAATAAAGATGGCACTCAAGACTCTTATCTTCTAGTGCCTTTCTCTGTTTTCTATCCGCACCACAGCAAACATAAAAGACTAAACATCATGGCATTGGCAGACACTAGTGCTCATGATAACTTTGTGGATATAAACCTGGCTTGGATTTTGAAGCTTCCATACTCTGAAGATCCTCCAGTTAAACTAGGAGATACTGAGATTAAAGCCCCCACTTGGGTTACTTCAAAGCTGGTACCTCTTATCCAGGATGGCATCAAGGTAAAACTGCCTGTAACTATTGGTCAAAATCTTTCTTCTCCAGTCATACTTGGTATGCAGTGGTGGAACTCCTATAACCCTCATTTTAAAATGAAACAAGGGTAGCTGAGTTAAACCCTAAAGATAAACAATTATATTGCCTGAAGTTTCTGTCTAATGCACTGCCTGCCAAGCCTCTTGCATCTTTAGTTCCTCAGGATCTTCAGGATAAGCTTCCATTTCAGTTTATGGATTATGCAAATTTCTTTGAGAAGGTTACTTTACAGGCTGTTTTCAAACCAAACTCACACTTCTCCTTCAGTTTTAAAAAACTCTGTTCTACCCAAGGGCTCTCCTTTATATGTGATTAAACTAGTAGCCCAGCAAAGCCTTAGTGAATATGTTCAGAAAATGCTTAATTGTGTATTAATTATTCCCAGTTGTTCTCCTGTGGTTTCCCTGGTTCTTTTAGTCCCCAAATCCAACAGTGAACTTTGTCCTAGTGTGGATTTTACCCGCTTAAATGCCATTACTGATCCTGAGCCTTACCCCATTTATCTCATGACTGATATTGCTTCCATGATTGAAGGAGCTAAAATCTTCTCAAAGTTAGACATTAGAGATGCCTTCAACCAAATCCTGGTTCACCCTGACCACCAGAAGTTTACTACCTTTAAATGCCACCTGGGGGTCTTTGAATATAAGCTCATGCCATTTAGTCTTTGTAATGCCCCTTTGGTTTTTCAGCGCATGATTGATGCTGTTCTTGAAAACCTTAGAGGTTAAATGCTGTGTGGCGTACATGGATGATATTCTGGTATTCTCTAAAGACTACACAACCTGTTGTGTTTGGCTCCAGAGGACAAAGACTGGAGGACACAGTGGGAAATCTTTATTACAAAAGATTTAAGGTTTGAAGCTAGCCTTGGGTTAGCCTTCAGGGCAAAATTAAGGGCACATACCTTAATTTCCTGGAAAACAAGATGTAAAAGTCATTTTGGCAGAAAGGACAGGAAAAGCTTGAAGATTATAAAGGCCAACGCAAATGTGGATAAACTTGTCTTTATTAGGAGTATGATTCTACTTTAAATAGTTGATAATAAGCAGGGATCACACAATAGGCAGACAGAGTGGCTGAGGGGGTCACACTGGGATGAGATCATACCAGGATCAACCACAGACAGGTACAATAATCCAGAATTGGTGGATATTGAACCAGACCCATTTACAAAAAGCAGGTAATTTCCGAACTCAAAGGCAAAACCAGCCAAATCTTTGCAACTATCAATATTCAAAGGCCAAATTGAAATAGCATTAATAGCGCAATTTACAACACCTCCCCCCTCAAGGTTGGACGGAGGGAGTTGATACTTGCAAAGAAATTTGGAGTGGACGCGGTCAAAGGAATAGCCAGAAGATAGTAGTTTCACGGTGTACTTGACGCCCTTCTTAAAGGTGACCTCACAGGGCCCAACCCATAGGAAATCCATCTTGTGGGCTCTACCACCTGTACAATTCTGGTAGTAGAGAACTAGATCACCTACTTGGTATTTGGGGAGGGGGGCTCTAGCGGCATTGGATGGAGAGAGCTCCAAAGCCTTAACCTTATAAGCAGTGGAGTAGGCAGTTGCCTGGATGTCAATGATACGGTTGGTTAGGTCTTTCATGTGGGTCTCAGGATTTGCAGATGTATCATACTCAATCAGAGGAGGTCCCAAGATTGAGGGGGGTAGTGGCCTTTTGCCCATAAAGCATGGCATAAGGGGATTGACCCAGTCACCTGGTGTTCACTAAGGCGGTAGGCAAAGAGGGCAGCAGGGAGGAACATGTCCCAATTGGCAGCGTCAGAGAGTGTGAGTTTTCTCATGATCAATACCAGGTGTGTTGCTTGTTTGACAGTTCCATTGGTGGAGGGATTATATGGTGCAGAGAACAACTGGTGAGTCCCCATAGCTTTGACAATAGAGGTGATGAGGTGAGCATTAAAATTGGTGCCATTGTCTGAGAGCAGGACTTGAGGGCAGCCATGTCAATAGAAAATGTCTTTTAGCAAGAAAGTAGCTATGGTCCTGGCTGTTATATCTTTTGTTACTCTGGCTTTAAACCACTTGCTAAAGTGATCTATAGCAACCAAGATAAACCAACATCCCAACCTAGAATGGGGGAAGGGCCCAACAGCATCAATACTCACTGTATGGAAGGCATGTTTTGGAGGGATGAGTTGGAACTGGTGTTTGGAAGGACAAGGACGTTGGAGTTGACAATAATGGCAGGAGGCAAGGACATCAGGGATCAAGAGGCGCATGTTTTCCCGGTAGAAGTTTTTGCACAACCAGTCATGAGTCTTGGCTATGCCTCCATAGCCAGTGTCAATGTGAGCTTGGAGGATGATGGCTATCCTCATGCTAGGGCAAACGTAGGGTAGGTAGGCATTGTTAACCTTTTTGAAGAGTTGTCTATCACAAATTATAGTGTCCTTGGATAGGGTCTGTAGTGTCAAGCGGATGTCTTCAGGCTCAGTTGTCCAAGATTCAGGATATCTTATTAGCTTGTATAGTTGATCAGCATCAGCAGGATGGATGGCCAGGATTGGCATCCTTGACAGGCCATCACCATCTGATGTTGTGCCCCAGGACGCTGTACTACAGTGAAATCATATCCTTGTAGACGTAGAGCCCAACACACTAGTTGACCTTCAGGTTCCTTTAGCTGTTGTAGCCATTTAAGGGAGGAGTGATCTGTGACTACTGTGAAGTGGGTTCCATAGATGTAATGCCAAAACTGTTTCACAGCATGCAGTACTGCCAAACATTCCTTCTTGGTGACACTGTAGTTTTTTTGTGCTTATTAAGGACCCTTGATGAGTATGCTACAGGTTGATCTACTCCTTCATTGTCAAGTTGGGCAAGAATAGCACCTACAGCTACTCCACTAGTGTCAGTATACAAATGAACTCTTTATCATAATCAGGATAGACTAAGATAGGGGCCTTCTTGAGCTTGGCCTATAGCGCTTTAAATGCTTGTTGTTGGCTGTCAGTCTACTCAAAAGGGACGTTGCAAAGCAATTGGGCGAGGGGTTCAATCAGTTCAGCAAATTCAGGGATGAATTGTTGGTAGTAGCCCATCATACCAAGGAATACTTGTACCTCTCAAAGATTTGTGAGAGGTAGCATCTTGTCAATGGCTTCCACCTTGTTATTCATGGGGCAGATTCCAGTCTGAGTGATTTCATGTCCTAGAAACTCAAAAAATTCTTTGAAGAAGGAGCATTTGTAGGGTTTGAGTTTCAGCCAGCCTCACAGATCTTGATGAAGACAGTCTTGAGATGCTACAAGTGGTCAGTAAAGGTAGCGCTAAATACAGTGATATCATCAATATACACGAGGACACAAGAGAGTTTTAGGTCTTGTAAGATGGAGTCCATAGCCCGCTGAAAGGTGGCAGGGGCATTGCATAATCCCTGGGGCATACAAGTGGATTCAAAGAGACCGTCTGACGTGATGAGTGCAGCCTTTTCTTGATCTGCAGGAGATAATTAAACCTGCCAGTACACTGAAGCTAGATCCATGGCAGAGAAAAACTTGGAATCACCCAGCCGTCTGAGAGCATCATCAATTCTGGGCAAGGGGTATCAATCCTTTTTAGTGAGAGAGTTCAGGCGGCAATAGTCCATTACAATGTGGTATCCCCCATCTTTCTTCTTGAAGATTAGTAACAGGAAAGCCCAAGGACTTTGGGAAGGAGCCAGTAACTCAGCGTTCAAAAGTTGCTTGAGTTTGCTAGACACTTGAGCATCTTCCACCCTACTATGGCAGTATGGTTTAGCACAAAAAAGGAGTGCATCCCCAGTATCAATCTGATGGATGACTCCTTTAGCTATGCCATAGTCTGTAGGTCCAGAGGCAAAGATGTCACTGAACTAATTGAGCAGGTCTAACACGTCTTTTTGTTGAACAGGAGACAGTTGGGGAAAATCAGCAGCGGTGAACAAGGAGAGAACTTGAGGATCATTTTCAGGTAGGTTGAAATCACTGAAAGTTCCAATGTAGTAGAGGGAGGATACTTGTTCTGATCAAAGTATACAACCATGACCTACAACCTGGCCTCTGGTTACATGCATGGGAAGGGCCGTCAGGTTAGCAAGCAGTAATTTTACGGGCTCTTTGTGGGGTTGGTCTAAAATCCCAGGACACAGGCGAGGCTTGGTACAAGTTAAGGATTCAGGTGAGTAAAGCTCCAAGAAGGACTTTTATGTCAGTTCATAGGAAATCTGGGAGTCAATCACCACTTGAGAGCCTGGGGGGATGGTGATAGCAGCTGGCGTAGCAGAGGTATCCCTTCTTCTGCAGGGCAGGAAGGAGGAGGGGTACACATGTTGGAGGAGTGAGTCCTATACTTGAGTGAGAAGATACCTGTAGGGTACTCAATCACACAAGTTTTAAGACGTTTTCCTGGGAGGCACGGAGGTTCCTCAAAAATTAAAGGAATCTCATATCCAAAGAGCAAAAGGTATCCATCTTGTAAGTTTACTATTCCATTATATTCTCAGAGGAATTGAGTACCAACCAAGAGGTCATAGCTTTTGTTCTCTAGGACCACATTGGGGGAAGCAATAAGGAGTTTCCCAAACCTCATGGGTAGAGTGGAGTAGGCACCAATGGCTCAAGTTTGGGCCATTCCAACTGTGCCATACAACTGTGTATAGTTGAGGTCAGGGGCCAACTTAAGTTTCTTCATTAGTTTGGAAGATACCACGTTGACTGAGGAACCTGTGTCCAAGATGGCTTTGATCTTAACCTTTTGAATTGATACTTCCACGTGGTTTGTATCTTTCCCAAAGGGAGGCAAGACTGCCAGCACATCTTGTGCAGCCTCTAGCTCCTTTTCCCATTTGGCCAGCATGCACCGTAACGCAGGAATTTCCTTATACACAGTCTGTAGTGGGAGAGATACAGTTACGTTGTAGAAAAGAGCTTTGGCTAGTTTGGCAGCTTCCTCAGAAGAGTCAACCCAGACAGAAGGTTGGTGGGCTTGGGCTAGGTAAGGGAAAACCACCATGGACTTATCTTCACTTGTAGGTACTCAGGAAGTGGTGGTAGTCTTCTCAGAGCAAAGCTTGTGTTGCAACTGAACCAATGAGGGTTCTTACTTGGAAATGAGGAAGACAACAGTCTAATAGGGAAGGACAGAATAATAAGAATAAGGTGTCATTTATTGTAGAATATTATGGTTAATATACCATATTGGGAAAGCCACAAGGCCACAAGGGGGTGGTATAGTGGGAAGTTCCATGTAAGGTTTAGAGCCAAGGAATAACTTGTGTGGGGATCAACAGGTCAAATTGGCAACACTCCTAATTAGGATGAAGTACCCGCCATTTGACATTGCCATCAGATTAATCCATGACGTTAGATACTTCAAGGGGCGACTCATCAAGTGCCCCCTGTGTATTGTAAGATACGTTAGCAGGCAAGCCTAGAAACTTGGTTGCAACACTTGTATGGTACAGGAATGGTTTCCAGAATAGCCTTAACTATCAGAGTCTTCACTATCAGAATCTTCAGGCTCTGAATTACTGGAGAGGTTGTGAAACAGATGAAGGATAGTTGGGCCAGAGGAATAGAGAGCTTCCTCATCAGACAGAGGATCAGGGGGAGACAGGGGAGATTGATCAGCAGAGAGTGTCTCCATTTCTAAGCTGACTTCTCTTTTCCCGCCTGCTCCTTAGGATTGCAACCTTCCACTAGAGGATTAGTGCAAGTGCGCAAGTGGTGTCCAATATGGCCACATTTATGGCAGCCTTTTCTCTTAGCCTGCCCACTAGTACCCAGAGTCATAATGTGTGGCGTACAAGAGGTAGTTCCAGCATTATTGGCTTTATTCTCACGCACCACCGTACCTCCATGTGTCAAATGCATGTCTTGAAAGAGCATCTTAATACTCTTCATGGAAGTGAGTGAAGCCTTGTGTGCCTTAAAGTGTAGACATAAAATCTGGTTCACCTTCAAAGCATTTGAACAAGCCGTGTAGGCTTCCTGGGGAGTTAACTGTCAACTAGTAATTAATTGCTGGCCTTCAATGTAGAAACAATCTGCAAACTCAGCCAGGGTCTCCTTGGGTTTGAAAGCAATATGAATAAATGCATCTTTCTTGACTTCTAAACTGAGGTCTCCTTCAAACTCTTCAATAAGGAGGCGCTTCATATCCTCCCAGGTGACAATAGAAGGGAGCTCAGTGACCACAACTTCCTGGCAAGTGGGATGGAGGCAGGTAAGGATTTTTTCCTTCTTGAGCTTGTTGGTAGCCCTACATATTGCAGTTTTGTAAATGGTCAGAAAAGCAGCAATGGTCAAATCTTAGGATCAAATATCTGCTTGAAGGTCAGCTTATAATTTGGGTCAATAGATGAGGACAAGGACTGGCTGTTTTCACCAGGGTTGAGGACATTAATGTGAGGGTTGCCCTCAAACTTGGATTAAGCAGTAGGTTGTCTAGCCCAGAGAAGTTGAAGGCTTTCCTCTAAAGTGTCCAAGGTAGAGCTATTTTGCCCACTAATGTCTTGGGCATTGTGGCAGCAGTCCCAAATTCATCAATCTTGATTTGTTGTACTGCCAAGGTGCCAGCAATCCCATTGACATGGGTAGCCAGGGAGGTGGCCTGAGTGACCAAGGGGGCGACTTGTCCATTTAGAGTCTCTGTAAAGCAGGAGAGGTTTTGGACCTCTCTTTCCAACACATCTTGCCTATCAGCTACATCATTTGTCACTTCGGCAAGTTAATCTAGAGCATACACACAGTAGACCCGGGGTTGACCTTCTAAGCCAGGTAACAACCATGATTGTCATGAGCGGGAGGATTAACAACTTCACCTTCTTCTTCATCTTCAGATTCAGATGACAAACCTTCAGAATTAGAGAGGCACTATCTTAAATACTCAATTCAACCTTGTAAGATAGCCACCTGATCAGTGAGGGAGGCAATACAAGTGCCAAGCATAGGTTTGACTGAAGGGGGAGGCTGCACAGAAGCTTGGCGTCTAGTGGTAGCCTTGAGCTCGGTGATGGCCTCCCATACTTTGGTTTTAAAATCACTTGGGGTCTCAACAGGAGGAGCAGGAGGAGTCACCTCAATAGAGGCTACCCTGTCATCAACATAATTTTTCACCTGGTATAGAGTGTTGCCTAGTGCAGCCTTATCTAGACTGTATTGATGCTGCAGGTGGAGGCCCCAAGTATTGACATGAGCTGCTATCAATTTGAGTTGTGAGTTGACATGCTCTCTGAATTGATTGAGCTCACTAACCAGAGTCTCAAAGTCCTGCTGATGGTTTAGCAGAAAAGCCTCAATTTGCTCACACCAGGCTGCCTGATTTTCATCCAATTCACCTAGTTGATCCTTTATGTACCCAGGGAGCAAGGAACAAACTGGAGTTCAGGGAGGCAGTTAAATACTTCTGAGACTCCAAAAAGTTGCGCTAGTTATCAGAAACACAAGCAAAGAGACTGTGTGACCAACTCTTGGTAGGCTATATTTTGAGCGTGGTTATTTGAGACGGCAGAGGCTACAGCATCTAACAGTTAATTTTGGGATCCCAAGGCAAGTTGATGGTGGACTAGGGCAGGTTGGATGAACTGGTTGACCAACACGCCAATAGTATCCATGGATTCCATCATTGCGGGGGAGACCAAAGTCCAAAAGGAAGAAATACAGGTCTTTGGAGGAGTACCTGGGACAGAGGCCAGGGATAGAGTGCATGGCTACTGTGCCAGAGTGAAGAAGGGAGCAGGCAGCAACACAGGCTTGCTCATAGTTGAGAGAGAAAGCAGGAAGGGGGCCCACAAGGGTCCGGGAGACAGAACCAATATCATATGATTTGCAGGAGCATTGGTAATGTCTTCTTCTAGAGGGGGACTAGAAACTTTAGGTTGATCTGGTACTTTGGAAACAAAGGGAGAGGTACCAGAGAATGCACATGGGAATGGGGTAACTGAGGAGCTTGAAGCCCCTGTAGTGAGCATCATTTTGTTGTGTTTGGCTCCAGGGGACAACATCCTGGAGGACACAGCAGTAAATCTTTATTAAGAAAGATTTGAGGTTTGAAGCTAGCCTTAGGTTAGCCTTTAGGGCAAAATTAAGGGCACATACCTTAATTTCCTGGAAAATGGGATGTAAAAGTCCTTTTGGCAGAAAGGACAGGAAAAGCTTGAAGATTATAAAAGCTAACACAAATGTGGATAAACTTGTCTTTATTAGGAGTAATGATTCTACTTTAAATAGTTGACAAGAGACGGTGATCACTCAATAGGAAGACAGAGTGGCTGAGGGGGTCACACTGGGATGAAACCATACCAGGATCAACCACAGACAGGTACAATAATCCAGAATTGGTGGATATTGAACCAGACCCATTTACAAAAGGCAGGTAATTTCCGAACTCAAAGGCAAAACCAGCCAAATCTTTGCAACTATCAATATTCAAAGGCCAAATTGAAATAGCATTAATTACACAATTTACGGCACCTACTAAGTATCTCCCAGAGCCAGAAAACCCACCTTTTGACTAATAAATGGCCCAGGATTTGAGAGGCATATGAGCCTCAAATCTCTGGCTTTGATTCTATTAACAAATTCAGGCCTCTCAACTATCAGGAAATGGTACATTGGGAGCACATTTGTTTGTCTGCGCTACAGGCGCTTAATCACTTTTGGGATCTATAAATAACTGTGGCACCTTAGCATGCTGCAGTTCAAGAAAGGTTCATGTTATACCAACCAATGAGCACCCACCCCTTGGTCCAAGTACGCAAATTCCAGTGAAAATTGTAAGTTTAACTACAGTTGATGCCATCAGTTCTCTGGTGGCACTAAAAGCCTCAAAATCACCAGTAGCTATAAATACTGAGGAGGAGAAGCCCTCTTTACTGTAGAAATCTTAATAAAGTGAGTTTATGCCCATAAATTATTATCTTATTGCAGGAATTGTTTATTTTTGCTCCAATTTAATTATTCTCTTTGCATCTATTTTTGAATCCACAACACAATACAAACTTGCCTACCCACATCCCCCTGGCTATACTCCTGCTACCTCTGTCAGTCCTCCCTGTGCCCTTGAAGTGGAGTATTACCACCCTTGTCACCTGGATCTTCTGCCTATAATGAAGGAGATTCCTGCTGTTCCCCCTACCCATTGCACCTCCCGCCCAGGGCTTCAGTAAGTTGGGGTTTGTCTATATCACAGTATTGGGGCTGACTGACCAGGTTGTGCCCAATACTGGGAGTTGGCGCCCCCTTGCTACTACCGTCAATTATCTGGTCTGTATTGCTTATTGTGTACATGGCCTTCCAGGCCTGGCCTGCCTCCCTATGGGAGTCCAGTCAGACTCTGGTATGGGCCGTGACACTTGGGGGGCTCCTTGGAGCTGGCATATTTTTCACAAACTTTGTATTAATCTAGTACTTCCCTGATGTTTTCCAGAATGTTGGGCCACAAGTAATGTGTTCTGAGATATTTGTGCAAGTTTCTACTACAGGTGTGGCCCAGATCTCTGTGGTATCAAAGGTTTGTGTCAATATTTTGTGTTGACGGGATGTAGGGTACAGTATTACTATTTGGTGGTATGTGGATAGAGTACCATACATTTTTGAACAGATGATTGTTCTTAAGACTTTTCTCTTGAATTTCCATTGGTGTATCAGATAGGAATCTCTCTTGGAGATTTTCCATTAATAACATGGGCCAATCAGGGTCCCCATCAGTTCATAGAAGATGTTCACGGTATAGCCTTGATAGGACATCTGAAAAAAACATTTTCTTGCCTGGTTTGTATTTAATTATCATGAGGTACCTCTGTATGAAGCTCATATATTCAGCTTGTTGTCTAGATTGATGTTGCTGAGTCTTGAAGAACACCAATGACTTGTGGTTGATTAGCACTTTGAATATCTGTGCACCTTCCAGATAATTTTGCCACTTGATTTAACAGTGGACTATAGCTATCAGTTCCTTTAGATGTATTGGATATCTTTGCTCACCATCAGACAGCTTTCTTGATTAAATGCTACAGAGAGAAATTAATTTTCTGCAGGTTGAATTCAAAGTAATCCTTCTATTGCGTAATTTGAGGCACTAGTTTCTAGTTTTTATCTTTTACAACTTGGATACTGTAAGATAGGGGCAATGACCATACATTCTTTTAATTGTCAAAAGTGCTGATCTCTTAACAGAGTCCATACAAATTTTTTTGTCTTACTGTGATTAAAGATAAGGGGGCAGTCAAAGTGTTCCATTCAGGAATGAATCTTCTAACATAGGCTAGCATGCCTAGGAATGTACAAAGCTGACTCTTATTTTGCGGCGCTGGCATATTGGTTATGGCTCATATCTTTTTTGGGCCTGGCTTTACTCTGTCCTAGCTGATAATGTGTCCTAAAATGGGAGTTCTGCTGAGATTAAGTCGCATTTTGAGGGCTTGGATATGAGTTGGTTATCTTGAAGGGTGTGGAGGACCAGGCAGACATCTTTCCAGTGTTGTTCTATAGTCAAGATGTATATGATTATGTTGTCAAGGTAGAAAATAGCCCTTTTCCAATGTATTATTTAAAGACTTCATTAAAAAGGTCACAAAGGTGCTTAGGGCATTTGTCATGCCATAGTTGAGAATAACACATTCAAAAGGACCTTACCTAGTTGTGAATGCAGTCTTGGGTATATCTTCTGGGTTAACGCAGATTTGGTGATAACTTGCTCTCAAGTCAATTTTTGTGAAGACTTGGGATCCTCCAGGGCGTCAAAAAGGTCATCAATAAGAGGCAGGAGATAACTGCTATTAATTGTGACCTTTTTGAGTGCACTGTAGTCTGTGGCCAGGCAGAGTCCTCCATCTTCCTTTGCTACAAAAAAGACAGCCACAAAAAAAGGGGATTTAGATGGTTTTATAGTTAATTCTCAAGGGCTTCATCAAGATAAGCTTTTAGGGCATTGTCCTCTTTTGGTGTTAGGCAATATAAAGGTTGTGCTTTTGGTACACTCCCTTTGAGGTCAATTTCATGTTGGATTGTCGTGAATAATGGCATTCACCATGTTTTGATTTTGCCTTTGTTGGGCCATTTTGAGGACAAATCTCTTGCTTTCGCTTTTGACTCTTGAAATGAACTGGCATCTGCTTCAGGAAATATGATTGTTCAGTTTCCTGACTCTGCACAACTCACTTGCCCCACTCATGCTTGTGGCAAGTGATCCTACTGTCCTGATAGTGTTTTGTGGTATTCCTAACCACTATATATTCCATTTCCTACTCTACCAATAAAATTAAGTTCTATTCACATTTTTGTCCTTGCTCTTCTGTACTTCCGCGCCTCTCTCTAGCTATGCCTAGTAGAGATTATTCATCCAGGGCCGCAAGATAAACACTATTGCCTTCCCCGTCATCTAACCAAGACTTAGTATGAATCCAATTCTAAGGTTAGGATTCCCTGTTGTGTGTCTGTGCCGCGCCTCAGAAAACAACAAAAATGGTGCTCACTACAGGGGCTGTAAGCCCCTTGGTTATCCCTTTTGCATCTACGTTTGAAGTTCCCTTGCCTCCGCCTATTTGGGAGTCAACCTTGCCTGAAATTACCAGGCCTCCTATTGAGGAAGACATCGCCGACCCGCCTATTGTCCCTACTGTGCTGAACCTTAGAAATGGTCCCACCTAGTGGCCTACCCTTTGGGTACCCCTGACTTGGAACAAGTCATGGCAGTAGCCCTTGGGATAGCTCAGGACAGGGCTATCCCTTGCCTTCAGTTACAGTTTAGCCGTGCCAAATACTATGAGTTAATTGTGGCCCCTCAGTTCTCACAACACCTCCTCCCAGTGGCTGGCTCCGCTGATCATCTGCTGCCATCCTTTGTATAGCCCGCCTTGGCCCACCACCAGATGGTGTTGGGACTCCACATTCAAGAAATCTTGTCTCTACAAGCAGCTGTTACCCATCATTGGGACCAGCTTGCCGCCTACCAACAATGGATTCATTCCCTGTTCTCCCTGATATCTGACAATCAGCGTGATTTGGTCACTTCTCAAACACATTTAGTCAATTCCATCAAGCAAATACGCCAGTCCATCCCTGAGTACGTTAGGGAGCAACTACATGAGTTTCACCAGTTAGAATAACCCTGGCGCACTCAAGTAGACTCAACCCTAAACACTTACCTCTCCAATTTTGAGCGCCTAGTGCAACAGCTCAATGCATTCAGTGTCTATTCCTTTGAGCAATTGCAACAGGTAGCTGACCTTGCTGCCCAAGGTCTAAATGAGCTTGGTGCGGAATTTGATCAAGAAAGAGCTGCCACTGCCGCCGCTATTGCCAAACTTCAGAGTCAGGTGAATGAGCTGTCCTCTCCCAAACCTGATGCTCCGCCTTCTCCTCCTGCTGATGATCTGGTGGACAGAGAGCAGAGAATCTTGGAAGCCATCTGGGAATTTTGTGCTTCCACTTGTAGCCAAGGAAGTCCTACTGAAATGCCTCAGCCTGATCCCCATGTTCTTGTGCTGACTGCTCAGGTCGCTGAACTACAGCAGGAAGTTGCTGCTTTATGTGAGGTAGTGACAGCTGCTGCTAGTCCACACAGGGGTAACAAGGAAGATGGATGTTGTCCTGGTTTGGCGGGGGCTCCTCAAATCTGCTGCGCTAGGGAGTTGATTGCCCTAGCTAATGAGGTGGACCATTTGAAACAAGACCAGACTGAGTTGGACAGAGACGTACAGGAGATGAGTGAGTTGATTGATTTGGTAAACAACAGATTTGCCCCTTGCCTATCAGTGGGGCCATCCCTTACTTTGCAACTGGCTGAACTCTCCACGGTTGTCACTACCCAAGGACAAGGCCTAGATGTTACTGAACAACAGACCACTCTAGCCAACACTACGGGTGCCAGAACCACCAAGACTCTGACGGCCCTTGAAGAAAGTGTTTGACAACTGTGGGCTAGACAACCCCCCTCCAAATCTGAAGCTGAGTTCTCACTGCGCTAAATGTACTCAATAGCAATAATGGTGGTCCAACTCCTGAGGCACACTTCAAGCCTACTTTTAAGCAAGTGTTCGATCCTAAAACCTCGACTATTGCAGCCTTCTTAACTATTTACAAGACTGCTATGAGGCAAGCATCAGATGAAGTTACGAAAGAACATATTCTGACTTGCCTACACCCAACCTGTCAAGAGGTAGTTGTACCAGAGCTGCCCACCATTGAGACCTGGGAGGACATGAAACAGCTCCTGATTGACAAGTTTGGTGGTGATCTCAGCCTGGAGGTGAAAAAGGATGCTTTCATGCACATATCCTTCAAGCCCAAAGAGACATTAGCTGAATTTGCCGACAGATTTTACATGGAGGGACAACAGTTAATAACAAGCAGACAATTGACGGCGCATGAAGCATATATGGCCTGCGCCCAGGCCCTCAAGGTGAATCAACTCCTATGCCTCCATTTCAAGGCCCACAAGGCTATGCTGTCCTCCATGAAAAGTATAAAGACACTGCTCCAAGATATGCATCTTACCCATTCTGGGGCAGCTGTTCAGGAAAGTTGTGCCGCTTCCAACTCTGGCTCCTCTTCTCACGGCCCTCATATCCTCACTATGAACTCCCAAAATCTGCCTCAACGTCAGGGTTGCCACAACTGTGGTCAGATAGGCCACCACTCTCGCGTCTGCACCAATCCGTGGGTTGAAGGAGCTGACCCCAAGGATCAGTCAGGAAAAGAACAGTCAACCTAGAGGTGGAGATGCTCTTGGTTGACAATTCTTCCCAGTCTCCTCCTACACCTCCACCTGCTACTGACTCTGAGCCTGCTGATGATGAAGCACCTCCTATCCTCCTCCTGTTCCATGACATTTCTGACAATTCTGATGTGGATAAATCTGATGTTGAAGACCATGATGCATACGGGTATTCTGTTCTTGCTGTCCCTGAGACTATTGCTGTTCCCTACAAGCTACAATCTGGGAAGACTACAACTACCACCAAGCCCTTGTCTGAGGCCAAAAAAGTTGTCTCCCGCCCCTATCTTACTCAGGCAAAACAGTCCCCTGTATTAGTGGAATCATCAGAGGAAGCTGCTGAAGTTGCAGACGCCGTTTTCAAGAACATATCTTTCTCAATCCCCCTCCAAACTGTATATAAGGAGTTTCTGGGACTATGATGCATGATTGAGAAATGGGACAAGAAACTAGATGAGGCACAGGATATCTTGGCTGTTCTGCCACCCTTTGGACGCACCACCACCCAAGTAGAGATATCTATCCAAAAGGTCAAGATCAAAGCCGTCCTGGACACCGGTTCTCCTGTCAACATTGTTTCTTCTGAACTGATGGAGAAACTTAAGCTGGCCCCTGATCTCAACTACCATCAATCCTATGGCACCGCTGGTCTCTCCATGACTTGCGCCATTAGTGCGTACTCTGCCTTACCAATGTGATTTGGTAAACTCCTGTTGGCTGCGCCGGCTGTTGTTCTAGAAAATGAGAGCTATGACCTTTTGGTTGGTACCCAGTTACTTCTGGAATATAATGGGATCATCAACCTAAAGGATGGTTATCTTTCTATCCTAGGGTACAAAGTCCCTCTGATCTTTGGGGAGCCCATCAAAGCTCCTGGTAAACGGTTGAAAACATGTACTCTGGAGTACCCCACTGGAGTTTTCACCCTAAAATACTGAACCCATTCCACCAACATGAAGTGTCCTCCCATGGCTTGTCCTGCAACTGAGGGAATCCCTCTTATGGCCACGTCTGCTATCACCATCCCCCCAGGCTTTCAGGCTATCCTAGACTCCCAGATATCATATGAACTACCTGGACGGACTTTCTAAGAGCTGTACTCCCCTCCTTTGCTGGGGCGTAACAAGCCTTACCTTTGTCCTGGAATTCTGGACGTTTCCCACAAGGATCCCGTTCAATTACTAGTTGCCAACCTTACTGCACTTTCTATGACTGTATCCAGAGGACAGATTGTTGGTTACAGAAAGTTGTTAAATGCTCCTGACGTCTTGACTCTTCATCCTTTTTGAATGTTTCAAGACTTTAACCTACCCAAAGACGAGCCTCAAGTACTATCTCTATTCACTGCCCAAGACTTCCCTCAGTTGTCCCCGGTCCAACAGAAAGAGGTGCTTGATTTACTAGACCAGTTCCCAGACATCTTTGCTAAAGATAGTACTGATTATGGGCTAGCCAAAGGTGTGATTCATCATATTGACACAGGAGATGCTCCCCCCTTTTGTGCCAAGCCATACTGCCGCAGCCAAGTGGAAGATGTGCAGGTTTCTAAGGAGCTCAAACAACTGTTGGATGCTGGACTGCTAGCTCCCTCTCAAAGTCCCTGGGCTTCCCCTCTGCTCATCTTAAAGAAAAAGGATGGTGGACACCGGATTGTGATGGACTATCAAAGGTTGAATTCTCTAACCAAGAAAGATTACTATCCCTTATCACGCATTGATGACGCCCTTTGACGCCTTGGAGGTTCTAAGTTTTTCTCTGCCATGGATTTGGCGTCTGGCTACTGGCAAGTTGACCTCTCTCCTGAAGACCGTCAGAAGGCTGCACTCATCACATCAGAAGGATTGTTTGAACCTACTTGCATGCCGCAAGGGCTCTGTAATGCCCTAGCAACTTTCCAGAGGGCCATGGACTCCATCCTGCGTGACTTGAAGTTGCCGTGTGTCTTAGTCTATCTAGATGATATAAAAGTCCTCAGCGCAACTTTCACTGATCAACTAGCCCATCTTAAAGAGGTGTTCATAAAGATCCAAGAAGCTGGCCTCAAGTTAAAGCCTTCTAAGTGTGCTTTCTTCAAAGAGCGCCTCAAATTCCTGGGCCATGAAGTAACCCAAACGGGAATTTGTCCAATGACCAAGAAGGTTGAAGCCATCAACAAAATGCTTCTGCCCAACAACCTCTGAGAAGTACAAGTCTTTCTGGGCATGATGGGTTATTATAGACAATTCATTCCTGATTTTGCTGATGCCAGCAAACCCCTGGTCTAACTATTGTGTAATGTCCCTTTCAAATTGACCGCCAGTCAACAGCAAGTCTTTGAGACTCTAAAGCAGAAGCTCAAAGAAGCACCCATTTTAGTGTACCCTGATTACAATAAGGAATTCATCTTGTACACTGATGCTAGCAACCTTGCTATTGGGGATATCTTGGCTCAGCTTGACAATGAAGGTGTGGACCACCCTGTAGCCTATACTTCCTGTGTGCTAAATAAGCATGAAAAGAATTATAGCATTACAGAGAAGGAATGCCTCGCTGTGCTGCATGCAGTCAAACAATTCCGCCACTACGTGTATGGTACCCATTTCACTATTGTCACTGACCACGCTTTGCTCAAATGGTTACAACAACTTAAGGAGCCTGAAGGACGCTTAGCCAGATGGGCTCTCCGCCTGCAAGGTTATGACTTCACTGTGCTTCATTGCCCTGGGATTCAACATCAGAACGCTGACAGGCTATCCTGAATGCCCATCCTTGCCCTACATCCTGCTGAGGCAGATTGCCTGTACAAGCTAATTGACTACCCTTCTTCCTGGGAAAGTGAGACAGAAGAGGTTTGACTTGCCTTGTCCAAATTGTCTGAAGATACCCTCATACACAACAACCAACTCTTCAAGAAGGTGTGGGGTCAATACCTATCATACATGCGCCCCAGTCTTTGTCTCTCCTTGGTGTCACAAGCTCATATGAAAACTGGCCATGGAGGAATTGCCAAGACCTTTGACTGGCTTCAGAAGAATTACTTCTGGGAGAATCTTTGCCTGTTGATCCCAGATGTCATAGCTAGTTGCCATGACTGCCAACTTCAGAGACCCCAAGCTACTTCTCACAAGTTCAAATTGGTCCCCCCTCAACATGCCTTTCACACTGTCAGCATTGATGCTGTAGGTCCTCTCCCCCGCTCACGCTCCAGATGCCGCTTTATCCTGATTGCCGTTGACCACTTCAGCAAGTGGATAGAAGCTTGCCTCACTAAAGACATCACATGCTAAGACTACCGCTGCCTTCCTGCTGCAGGATGTTCTCTACTGCCATGACTGTCCTCAAGTGCTGTTATCAGACAACGGAACCAACTTCAATGCCAAACTTGTAACCTATGTTGTTGAAGCTCTAGGAACTCACCAGTCTTTCTCTGCCCCCTATAACCCTTCCACTAATGGGGCAGTTGAGTGTGCCAACTTGACACTGCTTTTTATCATGAGGAAACTCACCTACTCTGACGCTGCCAATTGGGATCTATACTTATCTGCTGCACTCTTTGCCTATTGTCTGAGCCAACATCAGATCACAGTGTACTCCCCCTTTGCCATGTTGTATGGGCGTAAAGCCACCACTCCGTTGCTCTTGGGGGTTCCCCTACTCTCCTCTGATAAGGCCATGAACCCTGACAACCACATCAAAGACTTAGTCAACTGTTCATTGATATACAGGCCACTGCCTACACTTCCGCCTATAAGACTAAGATGCTCAAGCTCTCTCCTGATAACGCTGGGCGCTCCCCCTGGCCTGAGTTTGCTGTTGGTGATCATGTCCTATACTATCAACACTGTGTGGGTGGGCGCGCGCACAAACTAGACTCCCTGTGGATTGGTCCTTTAGAGGTGACTTTTAAACAAGGGTCTGAGTACACTGTAAAGCTCCTCTCCAGTGGTTGCCCTTTTGCCTGTGTACACGCCAAGTTCCTCTGAAAGTATCACCCCCTTAAGGCCAATCTAGAGGGGGGCAATGTTGTGAATGCTGCCATTCACCATGTTTCAATTTTGCCTTCAATGGGTTATTTCAAGGACAACTCCTTCTCTTTTGCATTTGCCCTTTGAAATGAGTTTGGATCCAAATTGGGAAATCCAATTGTTTGGTTTCCTGATTTTGCGCAACTCACTTGCCCCACTCATGCTTGTGGCAAGTGATCCTACCGTCCATGTACTGTTTTGTGGTAAAGCTACACAGTATATATTCCCAATCTTTATAACCCATAAAATTTGAGTTCTATTCAAATTTTTGTCTTTGTGTCTCCACGTACTTTGGTGCCTCTCTAGCTGCGTCTAGCAGATATTATTCAATCAGGGCCACAAGGTAATCACATAGCCTTCCCTGCCATTCTAACCAAGACTTAGTACAAATCCAATCTTAAGGTTAGGATTTCCTGTTGTGACTCTGTGCATTGCCTCAGATCACAACAAAAATGGTGCTCACTACAGGGGCTATAAGTGTCAGGAATATTCCTGAAAACACTCTTTGTCAAGATAATCTTTTGGGCACAATTGGGCTCAAAGAGCAAAATAAAAAGTTGCAGCAGTTCCCCCTGATTGGGGAAACTGCTTCAAAACACCTGGCAGAAGAAACAAATTTTAAAAAATTAAATTTTGGCAAAAACAGGGTTTATACCCCGGCTGCAGACCACGCAGCTGACCGCCTGCAGGCCGCACGCCTAACTGCCGGGCACCTGCCAGCTGCACGCCAAACCTGGTGGCTTTCCTGTGTGTGCCTGCCTACTCCCACCAGCCAGCCAGCAGCCGGATGGGGAAATTTCCCAATGGGGAATCCCTAAAAGGAAATTTCCCTCAAACCCAAAAATTGAGGAAACTGCTGCCCAAATTTGGAACCTACCAAATTTGGAGGGGGTTTACAAGCTGCCCAGCATGACAATTAATGAATAAACTGCAGAAGTTGAATATGAATGTATGAAAGTGCCTGAAGAAGCTCCAAAGCCATACAATGCCAAGATAAACAATTATTGCTTTCCAAACCATCCCCATCCCATTCCCAAAAGGGAATTCCAGACAACACCAAGAGTTGGGGGTTCCCTGTCCAATGTTTTGCACCATTCATGCCCCGCAAGGATGATAGTATATAATAAAGCCAAATCACTTGATGGTAGTTTTTGCTATCATTGAGTGAAATTACCCCCAATAGTATCACATAAATCAATTCAAAAAACTTTACCTTCAAGAAGTTAAACAAGACACTAAGCTTTGTCTTCCCTTTCCCAGGATCAGGAGATGAATCACCTAATCTTCTCAGCTGTCCTCACAGTATACCTAGGGATTGGGGGCCAATAATACACTCAACAGCATGGGCCATTCAACAATCCATCTGGAGAGTATCACTATGAGGAGCTAGCGCAGCTTAACTCCTCCAAGTGGTACTCCTGGCCCACACTGGTATTGCCCCATTTGACCCAGTCTGTAGCCATATACACCTGTATATACTACGTACTCACGTATTTTGCTGGTAATTTTGGATGATATAATGTACACGCCAAGGTCTTTCAATTGATGATGACGGTCTATCCAATTGTGATAGAGCTCACAGGTTTCCAAGTTGCCAACTTGGTACCTTATTTTGCTAAAGTACTTTCCCAATTGTTGGGTCTTTACAGTAAGCCCCTTGGTTATCCCTTTTGCAACCATGTTTTTAGGACCTTTGCCCCCTCCCACACAAGAGCCAACTTTGACTGAAATTACCAGTCCTCCTATTAAGGAAGACATTGTCAACCTGCCTATTGTCCCTACTGTGCTGAACCTCAGAAATGATCCCTGCCTAGTGGCCTACCCTTTGGGTACCCCTGACTTGGAACAAGTCATGGCAGTAGCCCTTGGGATAGCTCGGGACAGGGCCATCCCTTGCCTTCAGCTTCAGTTCAGCTGAGCAGAATACTATAAATTTATTGTAGTTCTGCAATTTCCACAGCATCTCCTCTCAGCGGCTGGCTCTGCTGAACACCTATTGTCATCTTTTGTACAACCCGCCTTAGCCCACCACCAGATGGTGTTGGGGCTCCACGTCCAGGAGATTTCATCTCTACAAGCGGCTGTCACTCATCACTGGGATCAGTTTGCGGCCTACCAGCAGTGGATCCACTCCATTTTTTCCTTAGTATCAGACAATCAGCGCAACTCTGTCACTTCCCAATCCTGCTTGGTCAATTCCATTGAAAAAAAGGGCCAGTCCATCCCCAAGTACGTTAGAGAGCGTCTGCATGAGTTCCACCAGCTGGAACAGCCCTGGCGCACCCAAGTAGATTCCACTCTGAACGCCTATCTTACCAATTTTGAGAAAATTGTGCAGCAGCTCAACAAGTTCAGTGCTTACTCCTTTGACCAATTGCAGCAAGTAGCAGCCCTTGCTACAAAAGGCCTCTGCAAACTTGGCAAAGAATTTGATCAAGAAAGGGCTGCTACCGCCGCTACCATTGCCAAACTCCAGACTCAAGTGAATAAACTGTCTACACCCAAGCCAGATGCCCTGCCTTCTTCTCCAGCTGGTGATTTGGTGGATAGAGAGCAAAGACTATGAGACGCCATTAAAGAGTTAAGAGCGTCAACTTGAAGTCAGGATTGCCCTACCAAAGTCCCTCAGCCAGATCCTCAAGTGCTTGCTCTGACAATTCAAGTTGCTGAATTACATCAAGAGGTTGCTACCTTGCGTGAGATGATGGCTTCAACTTTTAGTTCAACTGGGGTTATGGCCAAAGATGGTTGTTTCCCTGGCTTGTTACAAGCTCCCTGCATTTGCTGTGCTAGAGAGTTAATAGCTCTAGCTAATGAAGTAGAACATTTGAAACAAGACCACTTTGAGCTTGATAAAGACGTACAGCAGATGAGTGAGTTAATTGATTCAGTGAGTGACAGGTTTGCTCTTGCCTTTTGGTGGGTCTGTCTCTTACCTCTCAACTGGCTGAGCTGTCCTCAGTAGTAACTACATAGGGCCAATGCCTAGATGTCACTGAGAAGCAGACCACCCTAGCTAATAATACAGGTACCCACACTACTGAAACCTTGACTATCCTTGAGTAAAGTATTCATCATCTGTGGGCCAGGCAGCCCCCTCCAAATCTGAAGCAAAATTCTCCCCACGCATAAATTTACTCAATAGTAACAATGGTGGCCCAATTTCAGAAGCACATTTCAAGCCTACCTTTAAGCAAGTCTTTGACCCCAAAACCTCAACCATTGCAGCTTTCCTAACTATCTATGAAACTGCCATGAGAAGAGCTTTGGGTGAGGTTAAGAAGGAACACATTCTAACCTGTCTGCACCCAAACTGTCAAGAGGTAGTTGTTCCAGAGCTGCCCACTATTGAGACCTGGGAAGGTATGAAGCAGCTTCTGATTGACAAATTTGGGGGTGACCTTAGTTTGGAAGTGAAAAAGGACACCTTCATGTACATTGCTTTCAAACCAAAGGAGACCCTAGCTGAATTTGCTGATAGATTCTACATGGAGGGACAGTAACTGATCACAAGCCACCAGTTGACTGCACATGAAGCGTACATGGCTTACGCTCAAGCCCTCAAGGTTAACCAGCTTCTGTGTCTTCACTTTAAGGCTCATAAAGCCATGATTTCTTCTATTAAGAGCATAAAGACACTGTTGCAGGATATGCACCTATTCCATTCTGGGGCAGTTGTGCGGGAGAATTGTGCTGCCTCTAACTCTGGTTTGTCTTCCTGTGGCCCACGTATCATCACCATAAACTCACAGAATCCTCCTCAATGCCAGGGTTGCCATAACTGTGGGCACATAGGTCACCATTACTGAGTCTGCACCAATTCTCAGGTTAAAGGAGCTGATCCCAAAGAGCAGGAGGGAAAAGAACAGTCAACCTAGATGCAGAGACCCTCTTGGTTGACAATTCTTCCCAGTCTCCTTCAATTCCCCCCTCCATTGCTGACTCTGAGCCTGCTGACACTGAGGCCTCTCCCATTCTGCTGCTATTCCACAACATCTCTGATGACTCTGGCATAGAAAATCTGATATGGAAGATCCCAACACCTATGGGTATTCAGTCCTTGCCGTTCCAGAAACTATTGAATTCCCTTATAAGCTATGTTCTTGGAAAACTACAACAACCGCCAATCCTCTGCCTGAAGCCAAGGAGGTTGTCTCTTGCCCATACCTTACTCAAGCTAAGAGATCTCCTGTGCTTGTTGAGTCTTCCTATGAAGCTGCTGAGGTTGCTGACGCTGTGTTCAAAAATGTCTCAGTCTTACTCCCTCTCCAGATGGTCTATAAGGAGTTCACAGGTCTAAGATGCATGATTGAAAAATGGGGAAAAGAGTTGGCAGAAGCCCAAGACATTCTGGCTGCCCTCTCTCCCTTTGGTTGTACTACCACTTGTGTGGAAATATCCATTCAGAAGGTGAAAATCAATGCTGTCTTAGATACAGGGTCTCCTGTTATTATTGTCTCCTTGAAGCTTGTCAAGAAGCTCAGGCTTTCTCCCAACCTCAACTATTATCATTTGTATGGTACTGTTGGGCTATCCATGACTCGTGTTATAGGAGCTTAATCTGCTCCTCCCATGCAGTTTGGCAAGCTATCTTGGCCGCGCCTGCTGTTGCCTTAGAGAATGAGAGCTATAACCTCTTAGATGGTACTCAATTCCTTAGGGAATACAATAGGATCTTCAAATTGAAGGACAGCTACCTCTCTATCTTAGGGTATGAGGTCCCTCTGATCTTTGAAGAGCCAGTTAGAGTTCCCAGGAAGCGCCCTAAGACTTGTGCCTTAGAATATCCCACTGGTGTTTTCACCCTAAAGTACCGTACCCATTCATCCAACATGAAGTGTCCTCTTATGGCTTTCCCTGCATCTGAGGGGATTTCTCTCTTGGCCACTTCTGCTGTGACTATTTCCCCTGGATCTCAGGCTATCCTAGACTCCCAAATTTTATATGAGTTACCTGAGTGTACGTTTCTAGAGTTATACTCTCCTCTCTTGCTAGGACGCAATGAACCCTATCTCTGCCTGGGCATCTTGGATGTCTCTAATAAGGACCCTGTTCAATTGCTGTTTGCCAACTTAACCTCTGTCCTCATACATGTGTCTAGAGGGCAGATTGTTGGCTATGGTAAGTTGCTGAATGCTCCTGATATCCTATCGCTACATCCCTTTGGTACGTTCCAAGACTTTAATTTACCTGAAGACAAGCCCCAAGTCCTATCCTTGTTCACTGCTCAAGACTTCCCATAAATATCCCTGGTGCAACAGAATGAGGTGCTTGACCTGCTGGATCAGTTTTTAGATATCTTTGCTAAAGACAGTACTGATTACAGTCTTTCTAAAAGCGTCATTCATCAGATTGACACTGGTGACACTCTCCTCTTCTGCTCTAAACCATATTGCCGCAGTTTTGTAGAGGATGCTCAGGTGTCTAAAGAGCTCAAACAACTTATAGACGCTGGGCTACTTGCTCCTTCCCAAAGCCCATGGGCTTCCTCCTTGCTCAATCTGAAAAAAGAAGGATGGAGGTCATCAAATTGTGATGGACTACTAACAATTGAACTCTTTAACTAAAAAGGATTCCTATCCCTTACCACACATTGATGATGCTCTCCACCGCCTTAGGGGCTCCAAGTTCTTCTCTGCTATGGACCTAGCCTCTGGGTACTGGCAAGTTGATCTCTCTCCCAAGGATAGACAGAAGGCTGTGCTCATCACTTCTGAAGGATTGTTTGAGCCTACGCAAATGCCACAAGGGCTCTGCAATGCCCCAGCTACTTTCCAACAAGCCATGGACTCCATCCTCCATGATTTGAAGCTCTCATACGTCCTAGTGTACTTAGATGATATAATGGTCTTTAGTTCTACTTTTACCAACTACCTGGCTCATCTCAAGGAAGTATTCATAAAGATTTGAAAGTCTGGTCTTAAGTTAAAACCATCTAAGTGTGCCTTCTTCAAGGAACACCTTGAATTCTTGGGACATGAGGTGACTCAGACAGGAATTTGCCCATGACTAAGAAAGTTGAGGTCATTGAAAAAATGCTTCTGCCCACCAACCTGCAAGAAGTTCAGGTCTTTCTGGGCATTATGTAATACTACAAACAAGTTATCCCCAATTTTGCTAACACTAGCAAACCCTTGGTCCAACTGTTTTATAATTTCCCTTTTGAATGGACCGCCAGCCAGCAACAGGCCTTTGAGACTCTTAAGCAAAAATTTAAGGAGGCCCCTATTGTTACGGTAGAAAATCTAATGGAAGGGATAGTACACCTTTGTAAAACCCAAAATCAGCAGAGAACCACAGCCAAACCCCTGAAAGAGATTGACAACTTAAATGCGGTCATACACAAAAAATGGGTCAAAGCTGAGGTCGCTCAAATAGCCCTCAAAAATACAAACCTGCCTTATTTTTCATCAAATAACTATAACAAGAAAATTATGTGTTATACACTATTTGGGGATGGCAGCGCTCAACCTGCTGGTCACCCAAATTTTCTGAATTATGACGCCATTGAATCAAATTCCAATGCAGGACCTCCAACTGCTGAAAATATTATTGCCAGCCAATCAGATGCCACCAAACCCCCTCCTCTCCCATCCTGAACTCCCTTAAGACTTCCCTATTTCCCCTCTAGAAACTTGTTTCTATATAGCTATATTTCCCTGAAAAATATACAAAACAAGTCTCTAAAAACCTCATATTAGAGTATCTTGGCCTCTTGGCCCCAGTGGTTGACAGTATATTGGCTGCTCTCTTTCATTTTGCTGCTGATTCCTTGACTGCGCCTTGGCCTGCTTTGTACCCTTTGGTTCCCCTGGCTTTGTACTCCAATTTACCTCTTCAATTAATGTTTTTGATTTTGTTCCTAATGTCTGCCATTTGCTACACTCACAAAGGCGCAAAATTAGTAACCCCCTCTTACCAATTTGGTTTAGTGTTGTTAAAGCAACTGACAATTTGCTTATTTTATCCACATCGTTTTTCATTGCATCTTACTGTCAAAACTGCAGGCTCAAACTGCCAGCAAGGTTCCAACCAAGCGGGTTTGTGACCTGCAATCCAATTACCCAACCACCCAAAGCCAAACCCGGAAGTCAACTCGGATTACCAAATTAGTCAACATGAGCAAATGATGATCCCTCACGGTGGATACCTCAATTTGGCGCTTGACTCATTAACAGGATCAAGCCACCCCCTCTTTCATCCAGCTGTGTGATCACCAATCATGTTCCTTCTATCCATTGATCCACAATAGCTATATAATCACTATCTCACAATAAAGATTATCATCTATCCTCTAAATCTTTTTCCCCTTGTAACTCTACTAAAACAGCACAGTTACGGCATTGATAACACAGGTAGGTTCTCCATCCTACCTTATCTTGAAAAATCCTGCCTGTTGCCTGCACACGCTGCGGCCAACAAATCTTTGACAGAATTATGTCTGGCCTCCCGCCCGGCTGGACGCTGTATGCTCCTGGTACCAAGATACCTGATGGTTTTGTCCTCTACCAAAACATGGTGATCCTGCTACCTGCCTTCAACGCCATGTCTGCACAAGGTTTCTTTTAGGCACCTCCCTTGATGCCGCAACCAGCTGACAAAACCACCATGCCTGCCTATGTAGCACAAAGACTTTGCAGCGCCACCTTGGAACCCTTTGCGGGGGCCAACAACAACAATGTTGCCGCATGGATTCAGTCCGCCCAAAGCAAGCTGGCTCAGATGGAATGCCCACAGCGTTTTTGGATTGTGGAGATTTCCATTTGCCTGACCCATGACGCTGGCACTTGGTGCAACAAGTGGCACAAAGAGCACACCAACAAGAACTGAGACACGTGAACCTGGACCAAGTTATCAACCTACAAAGCCTGTACTGTGAAGCAGAAAAAGCAGAGCAAACATCCAACGCTCTGCACAAGGCACAGACTGGTAAGCAAGAGAGACCCTGTCACAAGTGACAAACTCCTGTCAACTATGATAATCAAAAGACCTCAACAATGGGAGTCAAACCCTGGCATCTTGTGGGCCGCCAGCCCGCAGGGCCGGCCGCCCGCAGTTTTTGGGGATCAAATCAGGATTGGATTTGACTTTGGAGAATCTCCTGAAGTTTGATGAATCAAGTTTGCCTACAATGATGCCCCCCGTGCTAGGGGTTCCTGTTAACCCAACCAATCAACAGGCTGGGTTAGCCACAGACCCCAGAATAACCCAGGTCACATTGAAAGAAGAAACAAAGCTACCTTCCATAAGAAACGGGCCACCCAGAGATGACCAGTCCTGTGACCTGGTTGAAGAATTGGAGTGCTCTAGTTGCAAGTCAGCCAATGAAATAACCCCCGCAATTGTTGCCACCAAGGGCTGTGAGGACCTAGTAGAGGGGAAAACCTGGGCCATGAAAATCTTTGAAAGTTTTGCCATGACAGATGGGCATACTTATACCCTGGGCTGCCAGGAAGATGCCCATTGCTATCCTTGCAATAAAGTGACATGAACCTTTGGTTCAACCAGATCATACCATACTTGTTATTAGTTTTATTTCATCTTCAGTCTACTCCTTGCAGCCCCGTCCCCTGTGTCCACATAACCCAAAAAACCGCGGACCAGCCGCCCAAACTTTACCGTCCACCAGGAGCTCCCTTTGGCCCAGTATATTTTACCGAGTACCCACCCAACCTGGCATATTCAGAGTTTACTCTGGAGGAAATCCTTATCCACGACCCTGAAGCTAGAGCTAGAGATATTGAGGCCGTATACAGAGAAGGCATCACAATCACCAGACCTCCTCTGCTATTCCAAGACAAGTATAATTTCCTGCCCGCCTATTTAGTTCTAATGACGCCGCCCCACACCCCGCGGCCCAACTGCCCACAAGATTCCGTTGCCACTGATGAATCCACCTCCACCCAGATATTTGGGGTGATGTATATCACCCTCACTGGGTTGATTGATTCCATGGTGCCTACAACCGGACCTTGGGCAATACTTGGAAAATTGTTATCTTATATTGTAAAGTTAGCCCCAATCCTGTGGTGGACTCTCCCTGCTGGGCCTGCGGACAGTCTGCCTGAAATTCCTCAGGAAACCCCCGCAGGTTGGATCTCTGACATTATGGCAATCTACCTCAAACACAGTAACCTGGTCCACAAGATGTTGTTAACTCTTGGGGCATCTTGTATGCTATTTTTATTGATTTTAGCTTACTATGCATACAAGTTAGCTACCAACCTGATCACTGCAGTGATCTGACGCCAAACCAACCCCAAACAGAAAGACACACTGCCTGGCAAGGAGAAGACCAAGACCCCAAACTTGCAGGTGCAGAACGTCATAGTAAACCAGACCACAACCCAGGTAGATATGCCCCAGATGGGGAAGCTCACCCTGGAAGAAGCCAGGAGAGCAATGCCAGTCCTCCGCCTCCATTTTCAGGCCAACACTAACTCCTACTCTAATAACACCAAGAAGGTCCTTGGAGTAGCTTCCATGCTCTCTGGCAATGCCCTGGACTGGTTTGGGAAAGCAACCGCCAAGGACGCTGAGTTCTGCCTAGACTACTCCAGATTTGAGAGCAAACTGATGGCCACAGGCAACAACTGAGATACCTGCCACCACGCCTTAATCAGCCTACTGGACATCCAACAAGGACCATGAACTCTGCAAGCTTACACTGATGAGATTTTGAAGTTGAAGGCTAGAACCCAACTTGAGGACAAGTTATCAGCTATCCTGTACTGCAGAGGAGCCTGCCAGGCCCTGAAGGAGCTCCTCAAGCACCACCCACCTACGCTTGGACTGGATGAACTACTCCTTTTGTGCAGAGGGTCGAGCCTCAACCAAGAAGATATCCCCTCCTCCACCCAGTGTGTGAATTGAGCCCAGACACCCAGCAGACCTGGGATGTCTCCAGATAAACTACAGCGTCACTACTGCAAAGGCTTGTGTTTCTATTGTCATGAACCTGGGCACCTTACCAAGGCTTGCCCCAAGAAGAGTAACTCCCCGGTTTTCTTGGCGCAAATAAACACCTCCACTTAATCTTATAAGTTTATCCAAGTTGAAGCAAAAACACTCACAACATCTCAGACCGTGGAAGCCTTCATTGACACTGGAGCAGAAGAAAGTTTCATCAACGCCACTCTTGCCAAGGACCTTGGACTAAAGGCCACCAATGAAAGCGTCAAAGTAATCATGGGGAACAGTTCTCATGACCTGGGTTTCAGGTGCGCTACCAAATTGCCCCTGAAAATTGGGCAGAACTTGTACCCTGCATTTCCCATCATCCTGAAGGGACTCCCCCATCCCCTGATCCTTGGAGACTTGTGATCACAAAGACACGGCACTATTCTGAACTTTTGGAATCAAACAGTTGCCTTGAAAGGAGACAATTTTTTGATGTGGTACTGTTCCAGTTGGGCCCAACAAGCAAGAAAACCGATACACTCCTGACCCTGATATTGGAACCCAGCGTGGGATGCCTACCTGGCCCCTACAAGAAGTGGGGCCACATCTTCAGTGAGGAAGCAGCAACCCAGCTCCCCAGCCACTCCATCTATGACCATGCCATTGACCTGCTACCTAGGACTCAACCACACCACGGCCCCATATACAGCTGTAATCACCGCAAACAAGTAGCACTGAAGGCTTACCTGGAGGACATGACAAAAAAGGGTTTCATCTGGGTGTCTAAAAGCCCTTGCTTGCCGTTCATGCTGTTTGTAGGGAAGAAAGACAGCGGGATGTGCCCCTGCGTAAACTACCAGAAACTGAACGACATCACTGTAAAGAACTGCTACCCCATTCCTAACGCCAACAACCTTTGTGATGTATTGACGGGAGCCCAGGTGTACTCAAAGATTGACCTGAGAGACGCCTTCAACCAAATCAGAGTCAAGGAAGGAGACAGATACAAAACTGCCTTCAAAACCAGATACGGGTTGTACAAATACCTAGTGATGCCATTTGGGTTGTGTAACGCCCCAAGTACTTTCCAAAGGATGATCAACTCAGTCCTAGGCAAGTACCTCAACCAATTCTGTGTGGCATATTTGGACGACATCCTTATATACAGCAAATCACATGAAAAACACCTCAAACACCTTGACCTGATACTGAACAAACTCTCACAGGCCAACCTACACGCCAAGCTAAAGAAATGCGAGTTCTTTCAGCCCGAGGTCAAATTCCTGGGATACGTTGTGAAGACTGGCGGGTTTGCTATGGCACAGGATAAAGAAGAGGCAATCACAACCTGGCCAGTCCCCAAGTGCAGGAAGGATGTCAGAAGTTTCCTGGGGCTAGCAAACTACTGCCGGGATTTCATCCAAAAATTTTCTCAGATTACATTGCCCCTAACCCGCCTCTGCTCTGACAAGGTCCAGTTTGTCTGGTCTGATGATTGCACCTCCGCATTTGTGACTCTGAAGAAAGCTTTTACGTCTGCCCCAGTGCTTGCCATGCCTGACCCAGCTAAACCTTTTGTGCTGGAAACAAATGCGTCCGACTTTGCAGTGGGTGAGGTCCTTCTTCAGGAAGGAGGGGATGGTATGCTACATCCTGTAGCATATTACTCCAAGAAGATGCTACCAGCTGAAGGGAACTACCCAATATATAACAAGGAGATGCTAGCTATAATGAAGACACTGAAGCATTGGTGCAGATACTTGTGCGGCGCTGAACGCCCAGTAAAGGTTCTGACAGACCACAAGAACTTAGTTTACTTCTTCAAGCCACACCAGCTAAACCAATGACAGGCTAGATGGGCTTTAGAACTGGCCAATTACACCTTGACCATAGACTACAAGCCAGCAAAGGTTAACGTTGTGCCAGACGCCTTGAGCAGGAGAGCTGACCTGATCCCCTCCTCTGCAGAAATCAAGGACTGCAACACCCATACCCTATTAGACCCCGCCAGCTTAGGGATACAACTGAAGTACTTAAAGATTGCTGCCAGCAAACCCAATGTGATAGAAACTCAGAAACAAGATACATACTCAATTGAGCTAGTCAAAACCCTGACAAAGGACCCAGACTGCCATCACTCAAAGAAAGGATACTCACTGAAAGGTACCACCCTGCTGCTCCATAACAGAATTTTTACGTACCCAAGGGCCACACCCAAACAAACATATTGATTAACCACCATGACTCAGAGATGCCAGCCACCCTGGTAGACACAAATCCCTCTCAAGTATCAAGCAGAACTACGCGTGGCCAGGTATGGACAAGGAAGTAGCTGCATACATCAATGGTTGTGAAACCTGCGGAAGAACTAAGACACATTGCTCAAAGCCAGAAGGACTGCTGAGACCCCTGGGCATCCCAGCGGGTCCCTGGAAGTCAGTGTCAATGGGCTACATAGTAGAACTCCCCCCTTCAAAATCCTTTGACGCAATTCTAGTAATGGTTGACTGTTTAACAAAAATGTCCTACTTCATCCTGACCACTACCCACTGCACAGCAGCTGAGACTGCCAGACATTTCCACGACCGCATCCTGACACAACACGGCACCCAAGAAGAAATCATCACTAGCCAAGGACCCCAGTTCATGTCCCACTACTGGACCCAAGTGATGAAAGACCTTGGAATAAAACGTTGCGTGTCAACCTCCTACCACCCACAGACAGACAGACAGACAAACCAAACAGGTTAACCAGATCTTGGAGCAATACCTCCAATGCTACGCCAACGCAGACCAGGAAAACTGGGCAGAGATGCTACCCATGGCGCAATACGCCTATAATAGCAAAGACCACGCATCCACGGGTATGTCTCCCTTCAAGGTCAACTACGGATTTGAACCATCTTGGGACCCTAGTATTGGTAGCAAGGAACAGAATACTGCAGGAAAAACATGGATTGAACAAATACATACCACCCAAGAAACCTGCCTCAGAAACCTGACTTGCGTTGTTAAGACCTACAAGGTGTTTGCTGATAAGAAAAGAGTCCCCGGATAACCTCTGGGAGTAGGCAATGAAGTGTACCTTGACTCTTGAAATGTTCCCCTACATGTACCCAGTAGAAAGCTAGCACACTGTTGCTGTGGTCCTTACAAGATCACAAAGCAAATAGGAGAAGTGGCATACAAACTAGAGCTACCACCTACTTGGAAAACTCACAATGTTTTCCACCGCTCACTGTTATTCAAGAAAGAAGGAACCTCCCTTCCCCACCAGAAGATCAAGACCAAACCCCCACCCATCCAGGAGGGACGCTCAAAAGAATATGAAGTAGAGTACATCCATGGACACCTCCTCCACTACAAGACCCCACAGTACTATGTCAAATGGGTGGGATACCCACCTGAAGAAAGCACCTAGGAACCAGTCTCCAAACTACCCAGCACACAAGGTGCCATACAGCAATACTTGGAAAAGAGAACTGGGAGGGAGGAGGGCAACAGGGGAGAAGTAGATGATGTCACAAGTGACAAACTCCTGCCAACTATGATAATCAAAAGACCTCAACTATGGGAGTCAAACCCTGACATCTCGCAGGCTGCCAGCCCGCAGGGCCAGCTGCCCAGCCGCCCACAGTTTTTGGGGATCAAATCAGGATCTGATTTGACTTTTGAGAATCTCCTGAAGTTTGATGAACCAAGTTTGTCTACAATGATGCCCCCTGTGCTAGGGGTTCCTGTTAAACCAACCAATCAACAAGCCGGGCTAGCCACAGACCCCAGAATAACCTGGGCCACATCAGAAGAAGAAACAAAGGTACCTTTCATAAGAAACGGGCCACCCAGAAATGACCCGTCCCGTGACCTGGTTGAAGAATTGGAGTGCTCTAGTTGCAAGTCAGCCAATGAAATAACCCCCGCAATTGTTGCCATCAAGGGCTGTGAGGACCTAGTAGAGGGGAAAACCTGGGCCATGAAAATCTTTGAAAGTTTTGCCATGACAGATGGGCATACTTATACCCTGGGCTGCCAGGAAGATGCCCATTGCTATCCTTGCAATAAAGTGACATGAGCCTTTGGTTCAACCAGATCATACCATACTTGTATTAGTTTTATTTCATCTTCAGTCTACTCCTTGCGGCCCTGTCCCCTGTGTCCACATAGCCCAAGAAACTGCGGACCAGCTGCCCAAACTTTACCATCTACCAGGAGCTCCCTTTGGCCCAGTACATTTTAACGAGTACCCACCCAACCCGGCGTATTTGGAGTTTACTCTGGAGGAAATCCTTATCCACTACCCTGAAGCTAGAACTAGAGAGATTGAGACTGTATACAGAGAAGGCATTAAAATCACCAGACCTCCTCTGCTATTCCAAGACAAGTATAATTTCCTGCCCGCCTATTTAGTTCCAATGACGCTGCCCCACACCCTGCAGCCCAACCGCCTGCAAGATTCTGTTGCCGCTGATGAATCCACCTCCACCCAGATATTTGGGATGATGTATATCACCCTCACTGGGTTGATTGATTCCATGGTGCCTACAACTGGACCTTGGGTGATACTTGGAAAATTGTTATCTTATATTGTAAAGTTAGCCCCAATCCTGTGGTGGACTCTCCCTGCTGGGCCCGCGGGCTGTCCGCCTGCAAGTCCTCAGGAACCCCCTGCAGGTTGGACCCCTGACAGACCCAAGGACTTATATTCAAGTTGGTGTTCCTCTTGACCACCTCCTGGAGGTAATGGTAACAACAACAACCACAAACCCACAGGATTGAATGGGAATGGGAACAGAAATAACGGCCAATCAAATCATACCCATTTCCATTTTACTGCCAACCAAGGCAACCAAGATGAGGGGAAAGCCCAGGAAGAGCACTAAGCAAGCTAAGCTCTTCCCACGCAACTCCTGACTTGCCCAACAATGAATACCAACCCAAGGACGTGGACCAATGCCCAATGATCCAAGTGCCCTCGGAAGACCCGGTGCTATACACCATTGCCAGACATCCCAATAAATTGATGTCTTACCCTTTCTGCTTTTGCAGTTACACAGGCTCAGCTCTCTTAGACTTGGGCGCAGATTGAACCTTAGTCAACAGCAGCTTTGTGGATAAATTCAAGCTGGCCACTAATCCTTTGCGGATTAAAAACATGGTCCTGGCTGATGAACATCACATTGCTGTGACAAAGGAAACTGCCCCCTTCTCTGTCATGCTTGAGAACCTCCACTCCACCATCCAAGGTCCTGTCATTGACTTCCCCAATTTTGACATTGTACTGGGACTAGACTGGTTACAGAAAAATAACCCCCATGTGGACTGGGCGACCTCAGTGTTAACCATCAAGCGTGAAGGTGTCAACCACCAAATCTACCCAGACTCTGTAGACCAACTCCTACAAGACCACGTCTTTGTACGCATCACAGAGACTTTGGACAAGAAGGAAAACCTGAAAGCTATTGACTGGGACTCCTGCCAGTATGAAATCATACACTTCAAGGATTATCAGGACACCTCCACGCCGCAAGATTGCAACATTGTGGCCCGTCACCCAGAAATCTTTAAGGAAGCGTTACCTGGTCTACCCCCTGAGAAGCACATCCAACACTCCATCCAACTCAAGGGGGCCGTACCCAAGGCACACCCCATTTACAGGCTGACCTCAAACAAGGACGACGCCCTGCGCGCCTATCTCAAGGAAGCTCTGGAATAAGGACTTATCCGCCCCTCACAGTCTCCCTTTGGGGCCGCCGTATTCTTTGTGGCTAAAATGGACAGTACCTTACACCTGGTTACAGACTACCGCGCCTTGAACAAAGTCAACATCAAGAATTGTTACCCCTTACCACTAATTGACAATCTCTTTGACGCCTTGAGAGGAGCCTCAGTCTTCTCCAAGATTGACCTAACTGCAGGTTACAATCAGATTTGTATCAAGGAGAAAGACATCCCCAAGACAGCCATCTGCACCAAGTACGGTTCCTACAAATGTGTGGTACTCAACTTTGGCATGACCAATGCCCCGTCCACCTTTGTAACCTTCGTGAATAAAGTGTTTGCGCCACACATAGGCAAACACGCCCTTTGGTTACCTGGACAATATCATTGTCTACAGCCCCTTGGTAGAACAGCATCACAAGGACCTGGAGGAAGTCTTCGCAACCCTGGCACAACACAAACTGCTGGCCAAGCCCTCTAAATGCCAGTTCTTCCGGGAGCAACTACCCTTCTTGGAACACATAGTCTCAAAGGACGGCATCAAACCCAACAGTCAGAAGATACAAGCCATCTGCAAGATGCCACCCCCCAAGGACAAGTCAGAACTATACACCTTCTTGGAGATGGTGGCCTATGTATGACGCTTCATACCAGCTGTGGCGTCTTGACCGCCCCTTTGTCCGCCATAACAGGCGCCAAGTCCAAGTTTGTATGGACCCCCAACGTGACCTCTGTTTTAGACGCCTCAAGGAAAAACTCATGACAGCTCCCATCTTACAATACCCCAAACAGGATGGAGAATACCATATGGAAACCGACGCTTCAGATGCATCCATTGGGGGAGTTCTGCAAATTAAGAATAGTGATGGTGACTTCCTGCCCATAGCCTATGAGTTGCGCAAGCTGACAGATGGCAAGTGTAGATACCCTATCCACGACAAAGAACTACTGGCCATCATACACTGCCTAGTCCAATGGCGCTGTTACCTAGAACGGCAGGAAGAATTCACAGCATTAACCAATCATAAGTTGCTCATCTATTTCAAGACACAAGCAAACCTGTCACACCGCCAAGCGCGGTGAATGGAAATCTTAGAAAGATTTAACATGCTTATCCAATATAAGCCCGGGGCCAAACTTGCCATGGCAGACGCCCTGTCCCGCCTGTATGTCTGCACTTCTAGGGGAGAGAATGGGCTCAACCCAGACTGGCCCCTCCTAGTGCTCTGTACAAAAGACAAAGGGTTCCCCACAGGCACAACTGATATCATCAAAGAAACAGTCATCAAGAATAAGCACCTCTTTGCTGATGTATACAGGACTCTTCACAGAAAAATGTCAGATGGCACAACCATTCACTACATTCCCACACATCAACAAGTTAATACCATTCTTTGCTACCACAGAGATCTTGGACATACCAAGAGCCAAAATATGTACAAATTCCTAAAACATAAAGCCTGGTGGTCAACCCTATACCGCAATGTCCAAGAAGTGCTAGAACAGTGCGAGGTCTGCAAGAAGTTTGCCAGAAGCAAAACCCTGCCTAAGTCTGTACTCCCCACTCAACCCAACTACTGTTCAAAGTATGGACTATGGACATTGTGGGCCCCATGCCAGGAAAGCACAACAACAAAAAATACATCATTACAGCCATCAATTTCGCGACAAGGTGGCCAATAGCCCAAGCGGTGAAATTGCACACCGGTAACAACTTCCAACAATTTATTGGCAAAGAAATCATCAGTAAGTTTGGAAAGCCAGAACTCCTGATAACCAATGGGGGCAAAGAATTGACCTCCAAAAACACCAATGTGTACCTCGCCAAAAAACAGGTTCAAACATACTGTCACTACACCATACCATCCACAGGCCAATGGATGCGTAGAGCGGCTCAATGATAGCCTCGTGCAAGCCCTAGCCAAAATCACTGCTGGGAGACCTAAGGACTGGTATAAGCAGCTACCAACTGTGTTACTTGTGTGCCAAACCTGAGTGAACAGATCCACAGGGAAAAGCCTGTTTGAACTGGTATACGGCATACAGCCTAATATCATTCAAGCATTGACAGGACCCAAACTGTAAATCCCAAGTCAAGTCCCCCCTCATTCTGATCCTCAAGTAATGGAAGCCAACAGTGAACAAGCAGCCAAATAAAAGGAACACTTACAAAAGACCTTCATTCCCATCTGTCAAAGGCATGAAGTTGGGGGACAAAGTCTGGGTCATGAATGTCAACAAGAGCAAACTACAACCCAAAAAAGTAGGGCCAGCAATAATCCTAAAGGTAAACAACAATAACACTTACCTTGTGCAAGGGCTTGGGAAACGTAAGCAAGACAAGACGCTACACCATGACTGCCTACAACCTTGCAAAGCAAGACAGAAGCAACAAGAAGCTGCCCTGCCTGCCACTGAACAACAACTGGTTCAATATGGCGCCCGGGCTCCTGACAACCTCCCCAACAACCTGCCTCCTGAGGAGGCCAACTTTCAGCTGGGGGGTATTGAAACCGCAGGCTTGACCCGCCAGCAAGGTTCCAACCAAGCGGGTTTGTGACCCGCAATCTGATTACCCGGCCACCCGAAGCCAAACCTGGAAGTCAACTTGGATTACCAAATCAGTCAACATGAGCAAATGATGATCCCTCACGGTGGATACCTCAATTTGGCGCTTGACTCATTAACAGGATCAAGCCACCCCCTCTTCCATCCAGCCGTGTGATCACCAATCATGTTCCTTCTATCCATTGACTCACAATAGCTATATAATCACTATCTCACAATAAAGATTATCATATATTCTCTAAATCTTTTTCCCCTTGTAACTCTGCTAAAACAGCACAGTTACGACATTACAGCCCGCAATTTAATCCTTACACCTATCCTAGTATATCCTGACTACAATAAGAAATTTATTCTATTTACTGATACTAAAGACCTGGCCATTGGAGCCATCTTGGCTCAACTGGATGATGAAGGGGTGGATCACCCTGTAGCTTATACCTCTTGTGTCCTGAATAAGCACAAGAAAAACTACAGTGTAATGGAGAAAAAGTGCTTTGCTGTGCTGCATGCTGTCAAGCAGTTCTGCCATTACATGTATGGCACACATTTCACTGTGTTCACTGACCACGCTTTTTTTTAAGTGGTTATAACAACTTAAGAAACCAGAAGGACAACTAGCTAGATGGGCTCTCCTCCTGCAAGGGCACAGCTTTAGTGTGCTGCACCGCCCTGGGATTCAACATAAGAATGCTGATGGACTGTCCAGAATGCCCATCCTCACTCTACACCCTGCTGAGGCTGACAGGTTGTAAAAACTAATTGGATATCCTTCTTTGTGGTAGAAAAAGACAGAAGAAGTTCAAGTCATCCTTTCCAAATTATCTGAAGACACACTCATTTGTGACAATCAGCTTTTCAAGAAAGTACAAGACTACTACTTGCCTTATGTACGGCCTAGACTTTGCCTTTTGGTGGTGCTTCAAGCTCATAAGGAGACAGGACACAGAGGCGTTGTCAATACTTATGCCTGGCTCCAGAAGAACTACTTCTGGGAAAATTTTTGCCTGCTGATTCTAGATGTCATTGCTAGTTGCCATGATTGTCAGCTCTAACAACCTTGAGCTGCCTCTCACAAGTTCATGCTAGTCCCCCCTTAACATGCATTTCACACTGTCAGTATTGACGCTGTAGGGCCTCTCCCTTGCTCCCACTCTGGTTGCCACTTTATCCTAATTGCTATTGATCATTTAATAAGTGGGTAGAAGCTTGCCCTACTAATTACATCACTGCCAAGACAACCGCCGCCTTTCTGCTGCAAGATGTATTCTTCTGCCATGGTTGCCCTCAAGTGTTGTTGTCTGACAATGAGACTAACTTCAACGCCAATTTGGTAACCTCTGTTGTTGAAGCCTTGGGGTCTCACCAGTCTTTTTCTGCCCTCTATAATTCTTTCACCAATGGGGCGGTTGAGCGTGCAAATTCAACTCTGATTTCTATCATGAGGAAACTCACTTACTCTGACGCTGCAAACTGGGATCTATACTTACCTGCTGCTCTCTTTGACTATTGCCTTAGCAAACATTGTGTCACTGAGAGTTCCTCTTTTGCTATATTGTATGGTCGTGAAGCCATCACTCTGTTGCTCTTGGGGCCCCCTACTCTTCTCTGATAAGGCCATGAACCCTGACAACCATATCAAAGATCTCGTCCACTGGATCATTTATATTCAGGCCACTGCCTACATGTCTGCATATAAGACCAAGATGCTTGAGCTCTCTCCCAACAATGCTGGACAATCCCCCTTGCCTGAGTTCAACATTGGGGACCACGTTCTTTACTATCAACATAGATTATGAGGACACACTCACAAACTAGAATTGTTGTAGGTTGGGCCCTTGGAAGTGCCCTTCAAGCAAGGATCAGAGTATACTGTAAAACTTCTCTCCAGTGGTTGACCTTTTGCCCGCGTGCATGCCAAGTTTCTCTGCAAGTACCACCCCTCTAAGGCCAATCTAGAGGGGGGCAATGTCATGAATGCTGCCATTCACTATGTTTCAATTTTGCCTTCAGTGGGTTATTTTGAGGACAACTCCCTCTCTTTTGCATTTGCCCTTTGAAATGAGTCTGGATCCAAATTGGGAAATCCAATTGTTTGGTTTCCTGATTTTGCGCAACTCACTTGCCCCACTCATGCTTGTGGCAAGTGATCCTACCGTCCATGTACTGTTTTGTGGTAAAGCTACACAGTATATATTCCATTCCATTTCTACTAATAAAGTTTAAGTTCTATTCACATTTTTGTCTTTTTGTCTCCACGTACTTTGGCGCCTCTCTAGCCACGTCTAGCAGATATTATTCAATCAGGGCCACAAGGTAATCACATAGCCTTCCCTACCATTCTAACCAAGACTTAGTACAAATCCAATCCTAAGGTTAGGATTTCCTGTTGTGACTCTGTGCCGCGCCTCAGATCAGGACACTGTGTCTGCCTCTAAACTTTTCATGGACAATATCAACAAGCTATTTGAAATAATGTATATCATCCTCTCAGGGGGATAGACACTATAGTTTTAGCTGCTGGCCTGTGTCTTGGATAGGAAGATCTATGCTGTACCTGTTCAAGTTAGCACCAATCTTATGATGGGCCCTGTCCACCCAGCCTGTGGTGTGTCTAACCCCTGATTCTGATGGGCTATTTGCTCAATGTTGGTTCCCTGACAAAAATTCTAGTATCACTCTTTTACTTGGTGATAAAGTTAATTCTTGGGGAAATGATTTCCTGAGAGGGAGTAGTTGAAGATAAAGTAATAATATTATTTAGACTAGAGTGATTATTTAATAAATCTTTTATTATATATAATTTCTAAATATCATAACATGCAGCAATTTGACAGTGCAGAGATATTAAAAATAGATTATCTGCTTAATTCTAAGTTAGAGAAAGTTTACAAGAGTTTTTTATTTAAATAATGATTTAACTTAAGGACAAGAGACTTGCCATTTTGATTTAGATACTTTCACTTTTCATAAATGCATTACTACTTTGATTTGATTGTTTTGACTTCTAGTAACTTGGGTTAATTTGAAGGCTTTCAATTTGGCCGGTTTCGATTTCCTCATACATACCAGACAAATGTTAAAGATCCTATGTTTAAAATATTAAGTGATGACGTCGCAGATTAATAGCTTTGTGAAAAAGGCTTATATAAATATCTGAATTAAAAAGAATTATTAAATCGAACTCCTTCATTGGCTATACAAAAGAAGGCTGTATTGTAGTAGCCATAGTTTTAGTATTTGTGTAAATTCTAATATTTGGTGATGACTTCTAAAACCTGATTTGAGTATATTATAATCAGGAGTTGGCAAAGTAGATTATGATTGATTAAGTATTCCAAATAGCTACCAATTCCTAGAGCTTATTTGTACAGATGCTTAATAGCTGCTCATAAAATAGCTGTATCTTGTTTATCACGAGGTTTGTTTTGTTTGAATTCTGATACTTACTCTGTCGCGCTATTATAATATCTGATTTCTTTTCGTTTCGCCTTACAATTTACTTGCGGATTGTTTATGAGCTTACCTTTAAACCATATTTTTTAATAATTGTCTTAATATTTCCTAGAGGATAATTAAAAAAATTCTAGGTAGCAGTGAAAAAAGGGTATATAAGTTTTGCTTTTACTTTGGTTTTTTTCCCTTTGTATTTAGAGCTTTATAGATTGAGACTATATTTGAACTTTGATATTATTTCTAGCTTTTATGAATGCTTTTCGAGATATTTCAAGCCTTTTGTAAGTGTTGAAATTTAATATTCAATACATAGAGTGTTTGTTTACTGATGAAAATTTTTAACGTGTGGGTTTTGGTTTCTTGTCATCTATTTTAGTAAATTCGAAAGTTTATGGGTTCTCATGTTATTCTTCCTTTAAACAATAATTAGCTTTAATAATAGGATGAGAGATGTATATATATTTGAGCTTCGCGGAGGCGCATCTAAAGATCCCAAGGTTCTCAGTACAATTTCGGTTAATAATGAAGAAGAATTTCTGACAGTAGCCAATGAACTATTTGAAGGTAAGATCCGGGTACGACTTAGGGATTATGATGGGCTTCCTGTTGGAAATGATAAAGAAACTTTATGCCCCAGCTCTCCTTATTTCGAAGGGAATTATGAACTTAGTTCTATTGAAGTGAGTGGGATTTTCAAAAATGGCCCCCTTGAAGGAGGCGCTTGGCCAGCTGATGACATCTATTTTGGCAATCACTTTGATGCGCCTCTTCGACTTCCACCTGGTGCAAGTGTTGCATTGAAGTTTGCTCAGTTTTTTGATCCCGGCCTCCAATATGACTTACATGCCTCCAAGCCTTATGCCCACTCACCGCTTTTAGTCACCTTCAATACAGTCTCTTTGACCAAAAAGACAGCTGATATCCCTGCACCTCTTAAGGCTACAAAAGGACAGCCTTTAAAAGAAGATTGTACCTTGTTATCATCAAACTATGACGCTGCTAATGACCATGATGGCAAATTGCGGCGTAAGCATTTTTCTTCAGCCAGCGCACTCAAAGAGGTTTCTCTTGGGCCACAAACACTGTTCAGGGGTGATTTTTTCAACCCTTATTTGGACTTCAATAATCGAGGAGTAAAGATACCTCTTTTAACTATTCCTATTATGGGATACTGGGATGGACAACCTCTGAACTATGTCTGCTCTTCTGTGTCTACCAAAAAGGTCTTTTTTGTTATAAGCTTCATGCTGCATCCTATTTCTGAAGCCCTTGGTTCCACTACTGATGAGTTGGATATTGATTAGCTATTGCTTTTAAATTAAACCTATATAAAGCCACTTTCTACAAGGACTTTAAGGTTGTACCTTTTTTTGTTTGAATAGCTTTTCAGCTTGGTTTTGTTGAAAATTTTACAAATTAAATCTCTCAGCTCTTAACACATAAAGAGTATAACTCTATCATGCATGTTTGATGCTTACACTTTTAAAATATATTATGTACAGTAGTTTTCTAATCTGTTGAGATAAACAAAATCACTCCAACCTAAAACAAATTCAACTCAGCTGGGAACAAAATCAACCAAATTCAAAGAGAAATAGAATTTAGCTAAATTCATTGATAGTTAATTTTTCTTTGAGCTTAGTTGATTTTGTTCTTAGCTGAATTGATTCTACTTTAGACTGGAGTAGTGCTTCTTTGGCCAAGCCCTGGGCAGCCACGGCCAGCTTCTAGCTTTTAGCCACTCCCATCAAATATTTATTTAAAAATATTTAAATATAAGGTACTTCTGTTTTGACTGTAGCTGTTAGAGCAAAACAGTATATGGCATGATTCAAGGATATACAATGAGGATATAATAAACAAATTGTGAGTTGCTTGACAAGCAGGAGACCAAATTGGGAGGACGGCTTCAACATCTTGGCTCCAATTTTGCGTAACAGAAGATGGAAGTAGAAATTGTCAACAGGCAAATGATTTTAAGGGGTAAATTAGAGAAAGAATCTGAAGGTGTTGAAATGTAAAGAGCGGGCCAGGTTGCAGCCATGGAATTAATGGCAACCTTGACAGCAACAAAGGCTAATCTTTCAAAGACAGGGGCAAACAGCCCCAGATAAGCCATCATTTTTGGATAAACTTTCTTTTATTTTGAGGGAAATTAAGCTATCTAGAAACAAGTTTCTAGAGGGGAATGGGGAAGTCTTAAGAGAGTTCAGGATGGGAGAGGAGGGGATTCCAAGGCATCTGATTGTTTGACAAGAATATTTTCAACAGTTGGTTTCCTGCATTCAAATTTGATTTGATGACTTCATAATTCAAAAAATTTGGGCGACCAGCGGGTTGAGCGCTGCCATCACCAAATAGCATATAACTCATGATTTTCTTGTCATAGTTATTTGGGCAAAAATATGGCAAGTCCAGATTTTCTAGGGCTATTTGAGCGACCCCAGCTTTGACCCATTTTTTTTGTCAATGACAGCATTTAAATTGTCTATTTCTTTCAATGGTTTGGCTGTGGTTCTTTGCTGATTTCTGGTCTTGCAAGGACGTACTATTCCTTTCATTTGGTTTTCTACCATAACAGTAGTGCCTAGAAAAAAAGCTAGCCAGGGATGAGCTGAAGTATTCCTAGGCTGGAGTGACTTTGTTTATATAAATAGATTATAAAACTACTTTGACTAATAATAGTGTTAGCTCTTAAACTCAATTTGTGAATGGGTTAACTGAGCTATTATATACTATCTGCAAATAAGTAGCTTTCAAAGATGTGGTACAATTTGAAATTTAGTCAGCCCAAAAAATTAACTTAGATTAGAGTAAAATCCAACTTTTTAGTAAGTTATCTACTCCTTTAGTAGGTAGGCATTAATACACAAAATAACTCAAGCCTGAAAAAAGTATATAATAAAACAGTTGATTTTGTTTATGTAAGACAAAAGCTGTGAATAAAATATTTCATTGCTTTTAGTGTCAATTATATTTTCTTTTTAAAACTAAAACAGACCCAGTCACTGAGTTAGAAAACTTAATATCACTAGGCACCCAGTATCAGCCCTTACTATCAATAAATATACCTAAGACTTAAAAATAATTATTTAATTCAACAGCATAGCACTAGGTCATCTGAATTAATAAACACAATCAGATGGGCAATTCCTTAATTATTTATAAGCTTTTGCTTTTAGGGTACAGATATTAGAATACAATATTTAACATTATCAATTACTCTCACTTATGAAAGAATTACCTATTAAATGACTCAACTATTCAATTATAAAGTGGCCCTGATATTTAATTATAATATCATACTAGAATTGACCTTTTAAGTTTTCAGACTAATATTTTCTTTTAAAACCACATAGTCTAGATAAACATTATGCAGCATATTTTTGGCTATATAAGTCTCTTTTTTATTTAAAAAAGATATTAATATATTATGAATATCTCTAGTTTCTATTATTTAATTTTTAAAGGCATACATGAAACAGTGCTAGCGCAGGTGAATCATTCACAAATACCCAGCTTAAGTAAAAAATCCCTTCAAACAAACTATTGCAGGCAATTTTACCTTTTTCAGCCAGAGATGTCAGGATGCCAGGAACCAGGGGGTTGGAAGATGTGGGTGCAGGCTGGGCCATCAGCCCAGAAGAAAGAAAACACCACAAGACTGGTGCCAACTTGATAATAAAAGAGAGATAGCATCTGAGCATAGACCAGAGACCAGAGTGTTGCAACTGAACCAATTAGAGTTCAGTATTTGATTGGAAAACAACAGTCCAATAAAAAGGACAAGAATGTTTAGAATAAGGTATTGTTTATTGTAGAATATTGTGGTTAATATAATATATGGGGAAAGCCACAAGGCCACAGGAAGTGGCATGTTCCATGTTCCATGTAGGGATTGAAGCCAAGGAATAACTTGTGCAGGGATCAGCAGGTCAAATTGGCAGCACTCCTAATTAGGAGAAAGTACCTGCAATTTGATATTGCCACCAGATTGGTCCATGTTGTTAGATACATCAAGGGGCAACTCATTGAGCGCCCCCTGTGTATTGTAAGATACATTGGCAGGCAAGTCTAGAAACTTGGTCACAACAAGAGGTTTAAGCCATAGAGTCTATCATACCATCAGAGTAATACTGTAAATTCAGAACCTAAACGTAAAATGTGGGATTGTCAAATCCTTGGTCCAAATTTCAAATCACATTTGTGGGATGGCCTTTTTTTAGTTAAATTGAATTCTTTGTATTTTTATTTGAATATTTAAAAATACAGGAACTCATACTGTAATTACAGAACCTGAACGTAAAAATGTGGGATTGTCAAATCCTTGGTCCAAATTTCAAATCACTTTTGCAGGCAACTCAGCTGAGTGAGAAATAAAATATTTAATAAAATCAACATTTAACTTGACTTTTTTGATTTATTTAAATTGGCAAATTTTGAATCTCTTTAGCAGATAACTCAACTAACAAAAAACAAAACTCAGCAAACAAATTCAGGATACATGAATCAGAAATGTGGGATTCTTATGTAAAATTTGAGATTTCCTGTATGTCAAACAAATCATAGGCATCATGTAAGAATTAACAAATCTGAAATTGCGGGATTGTCAAATCCAAGAACCAAGTTTCAAATCATAATTGCAAGGAATTTGAAATAAATATACTTTATGGGTGTCTCAAAAAGAATGCCAAAGGATCTAGAGTGAATTTGTGCTGATTCTTTTAGGAATCACAAGCATTCCCAAAAATCACCCTATTTCATTTTAGGTTGGCTAAAATTTAGATCATAATATTCACAAAATTGACATATATAGCAATAAAATTGACTAAAATATACATCCCTCTTCTCAAGCTTAAAATTATAATAAAATTTCATTATGTTTTCTTTCAACAACAACCAAGTCAACAAGCTGTTCCCTGGCCTTGACAAAATAATGCAGGGCTACACTGGGTCTTCTAATAGTGAAGCCTCCTTCTATGGCCACTCCCAACCTGCAGGCCCCTCTGCAAGCACTACCCAGGAGTGTGTTCTTTCTCCTGCGTCCTCAAGCATGGCCCTGTTTGCCCATCACGCACAGGCAGCTGCTAACCCAAATCATATAGCAACACTAGCATCCGTAATTGACCAAGTGAGCCATGGGACCACCAATGGAAGCCAGAATCCAGAAACAGTCAATCAGATGGCACTGTCTGGTTCTCAAGGCAGACACACCCTGCCTCCAGCCAATCAGCCTGCGAGGCGCAGAAGAAAATTAATCACTCCAGAGATTGTTCTTGAAATGGTTGAAAAGCAAGGAATGCTTATGTCTCTTGGGAAAATTGCGGCCACAATGGATTTTGCAAAGTTCACTGTGGCTGCAACCCTGCGAGCCCACGCCAACTGTGGCCCCCTATCAAGAAGACCTCAACTGGTGCCCGTACTTTGATCAAAGGTGACACAGCCCATCCCCTTATGATGGCCATTATAGAGCTTGACTTGTGGATGCCCCTGGTCCAGGTACATCTCCAGCTGGGACTCGATGGCATCTTCACCAACAAAAGAATGGTGAATTTGTGGATGCACAGAGTTGTGGTTGTCACCAGAATCCTATCCAATCAGGTTCTTGGTTGCCCCAGTTTGATGGATACCAACCCATACAATTCAATCATCATCAATTTTATTAAAGGGAGGGCAATGAGGGCCTGTAATGACGTCATTTTTCTATCATATGCTAAGATTTCTGCAAGTATCCAAGACTATGGAGAGAAGCGTATCCAGTCTGACGTGTACAAGCGCGGCCCAATCTTGTATTATTTTGTTGGGGTTTTATTGGTAGTTTCCCCATTGGGCGTCAATTATTACTTGGCAATATCAAACACCGCAGATGGGTATGCCTACCAGACAGAGCTTAAGGCTATGCTGGAGGAGTGGGCCACACAAAACGCTGTGCACACAGTTGTACTTAGTGCTGAGATGGAGCAGCAGGAATGGGCAACCCAAGAAATAAGGGCTGCGGGGCATACCTTTTGGTCCTACCCCACCAACCACGCCAACATGCATCTTGCAGATGTATGTCTCTACAATTTTGGTTCTGCGCTCAGGCGCTTAAAGCCTGCCACCTACAACAAACTATGCACCCAAATTGATAAGGGGTATGAGCTTTTCCCTTCTGTGTCTGTCTAGGACTTATTTGACCTCATCATCTTAAATGCAAGTGATAGTGATAAGTCCAGAAAGGACTCTTGCCTTCCCCTTGCCCATTCATCTGTTTTGTCAAGCTCACATACGTGACAGAAGAAGAATTTGAGCAATTGAAGCAAACCGCTCTTGCTGCCCCTTCCCAGCCAACAAACCCTGCCTCCCCAACACCCCATCAAGCCACCTGCCTTCCAACCCTGACTTCCAAGCCACTACCAATCCCCCCCACTATCTCTGATGCCGCCCCTTTCACAGGCGCAGATGAAGGCAATGTTTATTCTGCCCATTCCCTCCCCTTCCCATCCTTTGATCAGTAAAATAAATCTTTTCTTTGTGACAACTTATTAAAATTGATATCTCTCTTTCAATTCATAATTAATATTATTTTCTTTTTGCATTATCAACAATTCTCATAATTAATACAATGTTGTACACTCTACAAATAGTTTAAAATTATTATCATACATATTTTTCATCATCATTAATAAATTAAAGACAATAAACGTAAATATTGCATTAGAATATAGTAATTAGACGTCAACTTTTGATATTTAGAAATTATATTCATAACTCAATACATTTTGATTAATAAAATTTATTGTAAACTTGGCCTTTTTCATTGTAATTTATTAAAACAGATTGTGTTTTTATTAGAGAGCCATTAACGCTTAGTACAAATATTAAAACACAGTGCATTTTACAGTCTGTATATTTACCTATTGGTAATAATTCTATAAACTTTTTAGTTGGATTTTATGAGGTAATAATAATGTAATGTGTTAATAAATTACTGTTCATTGTCATTAATTGGCTGATTTTCTTTGCTGTGGCAATTGTGCATTTTTTGATATTTACACACTAGTATTCTATTGGTTGGTTTCACATCAAATTGCACAGGCAATAGGAAATCAAGCCACCACCCTGAGACCGGATGTGGTTGGGGTGGCGGCTTGATTTTCTATCACCTGTGTGATTTGATGTGAAACCAACCAATAGAATACTAGTGCGTAAATACCAAAAAATGCACAATTGCCACAGCAAAGAAAATCAGCCAATTAATGACAGTAAACTGCAATTTATAACACATTACATTATTATTACCTCGCAAAATCCAACTAAAAAGTTTATAGAATTATTACCAATAGGTAAATATACAGACTGTAAAATGCACTATGTTTTAATATTTGTACTAAGCGTTAATGGCTCTCTAATATAAACACAGTTCATTTCATTAAATTACAATGGAAAAGGTCAAGTTTACAATGGATTTTATTAATCAAAATGCATTGAGTTATGCACATAATTTCTAAATATCAAGTGTTGACGTTTAATTTCTATATTCCAATGCAATATTTACGTTTATTGTCTTTAATTTATTAATGATGATGAAAAATATGTATGTGTTAAAGGTAGTACTATAAAAACCAGTTTTTTTGATGGAATTCAAACATAATATCAATTATTTACACACTTATCAATGAATTAGAGTCAGCCCTCCAAAAGGTTGTCAAGCTTGAATACAACATCAGGGAAATTGTGGTAAATCAACTGGGAAATGAGGGAAGAGCCTTGGTCCAGAAAAAGGAAATTGCAAAAAATAGCCTGAGAACAATAGTTAATGAAGAACACAAGGAAATAATTTTAAATCTTCAAAAGGAAATACTCAAGCGGTTAGATTTCAAAAGTGAAAGTTACAACTTGTAGAAATTTGCAAAAACCAATAGAAAGAATACTCAAAAAATCAAACTAATTGAAGGAAATAAAATTTCAAAGGTAATCAACACAAATGAAGAGGAAACCGACCAAATGGAAACAGACAAAAACAAAACTCAGTCAAGAAGCAGGAGCGCTTCAAGAAATACATAAAATTTATCAAATGAAAACCAAGAAGAAACACAAGTTGCAAGAAAGATAAGAAAAATTAAGCCTAGGAAAATTAATGAAGAGCAGCCAACGCTCATGAAATTTGCTGAGGTGGCGCTTGTGGCTGAGGGGACCACAGGGAAAACAATTGGTAAGTCTTTTTATGTTTTATTTATATCTATTTTAGTCATCACCAGGAATGGGGACAAGGTTGCAGAAGTGGAGACTTTTACGCTGAGTTGGTTCTACAGGGGTTACCAGTCACTGGTAGCCCCTGTAAAACAAATAAATAAAAACCAAATAAATAAAATAATTCAACAGAATATGAATAAATTTTTAAGTATTGAAGCTAAAGATAGGGAATATTTACCACTCGCAGGGTGCTTACTGTGGTTAAGGGAAGCATATGAAATAGGATCAAATATCAACTTCAAAGAAATGAATGAATTTTGTGGGGATGTCAAGTTAAACTTTGATGAATATATCTATGAAAGCATTCAACAATTCCCATTTGCAAACATCAACAAATATGAAAAAAACTTAATAAAAACTGACTTTCAAATAGGAACTGAATATTTAAAAACTGAAATTTTTAATGAAGTATTCAAGGCGTTGTCAAACAAAGTTGAGGACACAGTCCTTATGAACACATTTAAACCTTTATTAATTTTGTTTGCCAAGGCATGGGGGGCTGATACAAGTTGGGTGCCCCCAGAACCCTCTTCAAATTCAATCAAACATCCTATATTAATAGGTTAGTTCAAAATTTCAAAAAATTATGCATGTTCTTGGAAAAGTATACCTTGCAAAGAATTCACGTCGTGATATACCTGGGAATCCTCCTTCACTGCATATTAAAAACCAATGTCAAAAAGTTGGAGGATGTACCTATTCAAATGAACATATGCCGGTTAGCACTCAAACGCCAGAAGACACCACAGGGGTATAGAACAGTCAAGCACGTCCTGTATGACTCCTTTGCATTGGCAACGTTGTACAGGTACTACGTGCCCCCTGAAAAAAACCTATTAATTGATTTACTCACCCGACTTCTTTTTATTAAACCTTCAACAACAACCAGTGTACAGGGCGCCACCCCTCTAGCAATTGCATCCAGGGTTGTCCACCACGTACAGAAGAGTATGTGAATCCAATTAGATGCTCTAGCCAAAAATTTAATTTTGGGGTATAATTCCCTGGAATAATTGCATTCCCTTTGCAATTAGCATCCCCTCAATAAATATTTTTCCCTTGCAAATTAAAATTTATTTTTTTGAATTTTCATATTTTAATACTAAAATTTTAATATTGAAATATGTAATTCTAAAATTTTTATAGTAAAATTTTAATTTTTAAATTTAAATATTAAAATTTTAGTATCTAAAAGTTAATATTAAAATTTTAATGATACATATTTCAATATTAAAATTTTTAATATAAAATATTTTAATATTAAAATTTTTAATATTAAAATTTTTAATATAAAATATTTTAATATTAAAATTTTTAATATAAAATATTTTAATATTGAATATATTGCAATTAAATAAAAATAGTCAAATTTTAAATATTTAAACTTTAATAGATAAATTTTAATATTGTCAAAACTGCAGGCTTGACCCGCCAGCAAGGTTTCAACCAAGCCGGTTTGTGACCCACAATCCAATTACACGGTCACTTGAAGCCAGACTAGGAAGTCAACTCAAATTACCAAATCCATCAACATGAACAGATGATGATCCTTCACAGTGGATACCTCAATTTGGCGCTTGACTCATTAGCAGGATCAAGCCACCCCCTCTTTCATCCAGCCGTGTGATCACCAATCATGTTCCTGCTATCCATTGATTCACAATAGCTATATAATCACTATCTCACAATAAAGATTATTATCTATCTTCTAAACATTTTTCCCTGTGTAACTCTGCTAAAACAGCACAGTTACAACATTGGTAGCACAGGTAGGTTCTACATCCTACCTTATCTTGAAAAATTCTGCCTGTTGCCCGCACACGCTGCGGCCAACAAATCCTCAAAAGAATTATGTCTGGCCTCCCGCCCAACTGGACGCCATATACTCCTGGTACCGAGATACCTGATGGCTTTGTTCTCTACCAAAACATGGTGATCCCACTACCTGCCTTCAACGTCTTGTCCGCCCAAGGGTTCTTTTAGGCGCCTTCCTTGATGCCACAACCAGCTGACAAAACCACCATGCCTGCCTATGTTGCACAAAGACTTTTCAGCGCCGCCTTGGAGCCCTTTGCAGGGGCCAACAACAACAATGCTGCCACATGGATCCAGTCCGCCCAAAGCAAGCTGGCTCAGATGGAATGCCCACAGCAATTTTGGATTGCGGAGATTTTCATTTGTCTGACCCATGACACTGGCACCTGGTGTGACAAGTTGCACAAAGAGCACACTGAAAAGAACTGGGACAGCTTCAAACAGGACTTCTTGGCAAGATTTGTGCTTAAGGATACAGAGCTCATGATCATACGCCAAGTAAAGAACCTAACCCAGACAGGCATTGTGAAGGAACTCACCTGCACCTACAAGGAACTCCGTCTCTGTGCCCTATCTGATATGGCCTTTGACACCCCAGCAACATACCTCATGTACTACAACGCTCTCAAGTCGCACGTGATGAGACATTTGAACCTGGACCAGGTTACCAACCTGCAAAGCCTGTACTGTGAAGCAGAAAAAGTGGAACAAACGTCCAACGCTCTACACAAGGCATAGACTGGGAAACAAGAAAGACCCAAGGACTCACATTCAAGCGGGCGCTCCTCTCAACCACCTCATGGAGGCAACAACAAAAACAACAACCACAAGCCCACAGGTTCAAATGGGAATGGGAATGGAAATAATAGCCAATCAAATTGTACCCATTTCTGTGTCACCACCACCCAAGGCAACCAAGATGAGGGAAAAGCCCAGCAAGAGCACTAAGCAAGCCAAGCTCTCCCCACGCAACTCCTGACTTGCCCAACAATAAATACCAACCCAAGGACGTGGACCAATGCCCAATGATCCAAGTGCCCTCAGAAGACCCAGTACTATACACCATTGCCAGACATCCCAATAAATTGATGTCTTACCCTTTCCGCTTTTGCAGTTACACAGGCTCAGCACTCTTGGACTCAGGCGCAGATTGAACTTTAGTCAACAGCAGCTTTGTGGATAAATTCAAGCTGGCCACTAATCCTTTGCGGATTAAAAACATGGTCCTGGCTGATGAACATCACATTGCTGTGACAAAAGAAACTGCTCCCTTCTCTGTCATGCTTAAGAACCTCCACTCCATCATCCAAGGTCCTGTCATTGACTTCCCCAAGTTTGACATTGTACTGGGACTAGACTGGTTACAGAAAAATAACCCCCATGTGGACTGGGCAACCTCAGTGTTGACCATCAAGCGTGAAGGTGTCAACCACCAAATCTACCCAGACTCTGTAGACCAACTCCTACACAACCACGTCTTTGTACGCATCACAGAGACTTTGGACAAGAAGGAAAACCTGAAAGAAATTGACTGGGACTCCTGCCAGTATGAAATCATACACTTCAAGGATTATCAGGACACCTCCACGCTGCAAGATTGCAACATTGTGGCCCGTCACCCAGAAATCTTTAAGGAGGCGTTACCTGGGCTACCCCCTGAGAAACACATCTAACACTCTATCCAACTCAAGGGGGCTGTACCCAAGGCACGCCCCATTTACAGGCTGACCCCAAACAAGGACAACACCCTGCGCGCCTATCTCAAGGAGGCACTTGAAAAAGGACTTATCTGCCCCTCACAGTCTCCCTTTGGGGCCGCCGTATTCTTTGTGGCTAAAATGGACAGTGCCTTACGCCTGGTCACAGACTGCTGCGCCTTGAACAAAGTCACCATTAAGAATTATTACCCATTACCACTAATTGACAATCTCTTTGACGCCTTGGGAGGAGCCTCCGTCTTTTCCAAGATTGATCTAACTGCAGGCTACAACCAGATTCACATCAAGGAGGAAGACATCCCCAAAACAGCCTTCTGCACTAAGTACAGTTCCTACAAATGCGTGGTACTCAACTTTGGCATGACCAATGCCCCGTCCACCTTTGTAACCTTCATGAACAAAGTGTTTGCGCCACATATAGGCAAACACGCCCTAGTGTACCTGGACAATATTATTGTCTACAGCCCCTCAGTGGAACAGCACCACAAAGACCTGGAGGAAGTCTTTGAAACCCTGGCACAATACAAACTGTTGGCCAAGCCCTCCAAATGCCAGTTCTTTGGAGAGCAACTACCCTTCTTGGGACACATAGTCTCAAAGGACGGCATCAAACCCAACAGTCAGAAGATACAAGCCATCTGCAAAATGCCACCTCCCAAGGACAAATCAGAACTCTGCACTTTCTTGGGAATGGTGGCCTATGTATGACGCTTCATACCCAGCTGTGGCGTCTTGACCGCCCCCTTTTCCGCCATAACAGGCGCCAAGTCCAAGTTTGTATGGACCCCCCAATGTGACCTCTGTTTTAGACGTCTCAAGGAAAAACTCACGACAGCTCCCATCTTACAATACCCCAATTAAGACGTAGAATACCAGATGGAAACTGGCGCTTCAGATGCATCCATTGGGGGAGTACTACAAATTAAGAATAGTGATGGCAATTTCCTGCCTGTAGCCTACAAGTTGCGCAAACTGACGGATGGTGAGTGTCAATACCCAATCCACAACAAAGAACTGTTGGCCATCGTACACTGCCTAGTCAAATGGCGTTGTTACCTGGAACAGCAGGAAGAATTCACAGCACTAACCAATCATAAGTTGCTCATTTATTTCAAGACACAAGCAAACCTGTCACACCGCCAAGCGCAGTGGATGGAAATCTTAGAAAGGTTTAACATGCTCATCCAATATAAGCCTGGGGCCAAACTTGCCATGGCAGACACCCTGTCCCGCCTGTATGTCCGCGCTTCTAGGGGAGAGAATGGGCTCAACCCAGACTGGCCTCTCCTAGTGCTACATACAAAAGACAAAGGGTTCCCTGCAGGCACAACTGATATCACCAAAGAAACGGTCATCAAGAATGAGCACCTCTTTGCTGATGTATATGGGACTCTTCACAGAAAAATGTCAGATGGCACAACCATTCCCTACATTCCCACACATCAACAAGTTGATACCATTCTTTGCTACCACAGGGATCTCAGACATACTAAGAGCCAAAATCTATACAAATTCCTAAAACATAAAGCCTGGTGGCCAACCCTATACCGCAATGTCCAGGAAGTATTAGAACAGTGCAAGGTCTAGGAAAAGTTTTCCAAAAGCAAAACCCCACCTAAGTCTGTACTCCCCATTCAAACCCAAATACTGTTCAAGGTATGGGCTGTTGACATTGTGGGCACCATGCCAGGAAAACACAACAACAAAAAATACATCATCACAGACATCAATTTTGCAACAAGGTGGCCAGTAGCCCAAGCGGTGAAAACACACACCAGTAACAACGTCTGACAATTCATTGGCAAGGAAATAATCAGCAGGTTTGGAAAGCCAGAACTCCTGATAACTAATGGGGGCAAAGAATTGACCTCTAAAAACACCAACATGTACCTCACCAAAAATGGGGTCAAACACACCATCACAACACCATACCATCCACAGGCCAATGGATGCGTAGAGCGGCTTAATGGTAGCCTTGTGCAAGCCCTAGCCAAACTCACCGCCGGGAGACCTGAAGACTGGTATAAGCAGCTATCAACTGCATTACTTGTGTGCCAAACCCAAGTGAACAGATCCACAGGGAAAAGCCCATTTGAACTGGTATACAGCACACAGCCTAATATCATTCAAGCATTGACAGGACCCAAACAGGAAATTCCAAGTCAAGTCCCCTGTAAATTCACTGCCACCTCTGGCTTTGGATTGCTCAATTTTCCCTCATTGTACCAAGAAAGGTTCAAACGCCTGCCAAACCCCTTAATTCTTTAAATGATTTAGCTCACACGGTAGATGAGAGGTTTGTGCTGGCCTACCCTGCGGAACCTCTGCTTTTGGTTGTTCCCTCCTGGGAAGAAACATTGGGTTAATTTGGACTACTTATTAGCTTGGTATTGCCCACTTCTAAAAACCATTAGAGTTGGCCAATCAGAGGCTGCCACATTGGCACTGATCAACACAAGTGAATTCCAAATGACCAGTGCCTCTTCCAGCCAATCAGATCTGACCGCGGAAATTGGAATGAAACCCTCCAGTCCCCCTGCCCCTGCCCCTGCCTAGCAAAGTTTTGCCTCCAGCCAATTAGATTTGGTTCCACTGTCACGTGACCCAACTTATTTGCAGCCCATCCCTTTTATGCAAGCAAGGGGACTTCTAGTCCCCTGCTTGTCTATTTTCCAATAATATTAAAGTTTGGAGCTATTCTGCACTTTATTTTAATATTTGTGTTTATTTGGAACCCAGTTTTGAGTTCCTATAGCCTAAAGATTAGGGTGTTAGTTTCTGTTCCAAGCTTACCTTCTGCCAGCCAGTTTCAAACCCGGCTTCTCTTCTGGTTCATTATACTAGTATTGGTTCATCTAGTAGTTGCCTTTCCCGTTCTCGCTTTTGAAACAGAGTTCAAAAACTCAAATTTTCAATTGATTTTCTTTATAATACCTATTATTATTTTGAATTTTCTATTAAAATCACTGATTTCAAACCCGCTCTTGCTTGCCGTTCTTCCCAAACCTCTCGCAATCATCATAAAGCCCTCTGGACCCGTTCTGCTACAGTTTGGGTCTATTTTGATAAGTATACCCTATCAGCCCTTGTTCTGCCTTATTTTTATCTGAAAAATATACTGTCCTACTCCAAATTTTGTGAGGAACATTCCTATGATACTCCCAGCTCTCAAATTTGTGGCATTTTTCTTGGCTCCGTTCTTGCTGCTTCTGTGGTCCACCTCCCCTGATTTATGGGGGAAAATCTCTTCGTCAGCCCGTCTGGTAGGTAGAGACCCGGCCAGTCTCTGGGACCTCCCCAGCAGTCTTCTCTTTTCTGGAGAGGCTGTGGTCAAGAGCCTGACATGTGATGATTTGGACTTGGACACTGTGGACCTTACTTCACCTGTTTCTGAAGAAGTAGCGCCTCCCATGCCTCCCCTCCCCAACGTGGTCCAGAGGCATGCAGTACCCCCGGGCCCTCCAAGGTGTCCTCTCCTGCTCCTACCTGCACTCCCTGGTTGCTCACTGGCCTGATACTGATGGGTTTGAACGCCTACTTCCCTCAGTTGTCCCCAGTGTCCTCCCTGTGGTCCCCCCTCCAAGCGGCCATCCCAGTTCTGCACTGGATGGCATCCTGGTGGTTTGTTACAATGGGATGGGAGCTGAACTTAGTTAGTTTAGCCCCCCTCTCTCACACCCCCTTGCTCAGATCCTCAAGTAATAGAGGCCAACAGCAAACAAGCAGCCAAAGAAAAGGAACTCTTACAAAAGACCTTTGTTCCCATCTGCCAGAGACATGAAGTTAGGGACAAAGTCTAGGTCATGAATGTTGACAAAAGCAAACTACAACCCAAGAAAGTAGGGCCAGCAATCATTCTAAAGGTAAACAACAATAACACTTACTTTGTGCAAGGGCTTGGGAAACGCAAGCAAGACAAGACCTTACACCACAACCGCCTACAACCCTGCAAAGCAAGACAGAAACAACGAGAAACCGCCCTGCCTGCCACTGAGCAACAACTGGTTCAATATGGCGCCCGGGCTCCCAACAACCTCCCTGACAACCTGCCTCCAGAGGAGGCCAACCTTCAGCCGGGTGTGTGTGTGTGTGTCAAAACCGCAGGCTCAACCCGCCAGCAAGGTTCCAACCAAGCTGGTTTGTGACCTGCAATCCAATTACCTGGTCACTTGAAGCCAGACTAGGAAGTCAACTCAAATTACCAAATCCATCAACATGAACAGATGATGATCCTTCACGGTGGATACCTCAATTTGGCACTTGAATCATTAGCAGGATCAAGCCACCCCCTCTTTCATCCAGCCGTGTGATCACTAATCATGTTCCTGCTATCCATTGATTCACAATAGCTATATAATCACTATCTCACAATAAAGATTATTATCTATCTTCTAAACATTTTTCCCTGTGTAACTCTGCTAAAACAGGACAGTTACGACAATATTTATAATTCAAATTTTACTTTTAATAAGTTAATTTTATTTTAAATTTTAGTAGGTATATTATAATATTAATATATATAAATATATTACAAGATATTAGCTAAAGTTGCAACCACGTCAAATAATAAAAATAAGTTATTAATGTTTTTATTTACTAGCTTGTCAAGCACAGGTTCATTTATTACATATACAAACAACAAGAATTGAATTTATCCGCATTGTGCAACCCACTCCACTTATATTCTAAACAAGTGATTGTTTAGAACTTGAATTACCTTTCCCTTGTAATATGATTTGATAAATATATTTGATATGCTAGACCTGTGTCCTAAGTACTAATTAGTAAGCAATACATAAAAATTATTGGCTTCTGTGTTGTGTGGCTATAGTGGCACTGATTTAATAAGGATCAGATGATGACCTGCAAGGTCCAATTTGTGGCTTAACAAAGCCAAAGTACTGACAAAGATTCACAATTATTTAAATAAAATTAATCTATTTCTATCTTTTTTAATTTATTTATTTGTTAGTGCAACAGTCAATATAATATTCAGTGCATTATAATAAAAATATATTACCTATACTGTAAATTAAAACCTGAACGTAAAAATGCGGGATTGTCAAATCCTTGGTCCAAATTTTGAATCACTTTTGCGAGATAGACTTTTTTTAATTAAATTGATTTTTTTGAGTATTTATTTGAATTTTTAAAAATGCAGGAACTCATAGACACTTTGCAAAGTTCAAGTTGAACTGCATATTTCCAATGGACAAAATGAATTAACTTGAATCAGATTTGAAGCGTTCAAATCCATCAACCATTTCCATTAAGTTTACTATGTTTTTTGGAATTGCGGGATTGTTAAATCCAAGAACCAAATTTAAAATTGCTTTTGAATGCCACTAGTAAACTCAAATAATAATTGCGGGAACTGGAATCCAAATTGAATGTACAATAAATAACTAGGACAAATCAACCCAAATCAAGATGCTCCACTCTGGATAAAATCAAATGAAAAATCCAATCTAAACACCCATGGTTAGACATGAAATTAAGTGAAATGAAAAATTATCTAAACTGGAAATGATGCAATATTCTGCACTTTAAATCACTAATATAGCAACCATAAAACCATATAATGATTTATGAGCTACTCTCCTGATGACACAGAATTTTTTTAAAAGTTTTATGGCCCCCGGCATAGCCAGGGGCCATAAAAATTATTTTCAAGGAAGAAGGAGAGGGGGGAAAGATAAACCATTAGTTTACTAACTATGCATTCATGTATTGCTACTAAGGATACTTTATTATTAGCGTCTTCTGAAATCTACTGTAATCAAGCATCTAAATTTTAGCCGTCCTAAAATGGAATAGGGTGATTTTTGAGAATGCCTATGATTCCTAAAAGAATTAGAGCAAATCCACTCTATATCCTTTAGCATCCTTTTTGAGACACCAATAATTTATATTTATTTCAAATTCCTTGCAATTATGATTTGAAACTTGGTTCTTGGATTTGAAAATCCCACAATTTCAGATTCATTAATTTTTACAAGATGTCCTTGATTTGATTGAAATACAGGAAATCTCAAATTGTACATAAGAATCCCGCATTTCTGATTCATGTATCCCGCATTTGTTTGCTGAGTTTTGTCTTTTGTTAGTTGAGGTATCTACTCAAGAGATTTGAAATTTGCCAATTTAAATAAACCAAAAAAAATCAAAATAAATGGTTGATTTTATTAAATATTTTATTTTTCACTCAGCTGAGTTGCCCACAAAAGTGATTCAAAATTTGGACCAAGGATTTGACAATCCCGCATTTTTACGTTCAGGTTCTGAATTTACAGTACCTAGTTAATTAATTTTACTTAACATTTCTACATACTCTTATATGTCTATAATATAATCAAACATCACATCATTATATATAAATAATAATTTTTGAGTCCTACTAAAAACAAAATAAATAAAAATAAAAACAAATAAAACCCAGAGCGCCCATTTATCTGATTGGCTTGGAGGCCAGGGCTTTGGGGAGGAAGGATTCTGAGTGCTTCAAAAAGCCACCACCACATCGGTACAACACACCATTTCAAAAACAGCATCTCAAAAAACGGCATCTTGAATTTAATTTGAGATGGCGTTTTTTGAGTTAGTGGTTTTGAATCATAAAAAATAAAAATAAACAATAAAATAGTTAAAATTTGCATATACTTTTATAATACAGCATCTCAAATTTACGCCATCTCAATTCTGTCACTTCAAGTCAGATTAATTAAATCTTATTTTGCTAACTTTATTTACATATGAAAACACTTAGTGTGGGGCGTGTTTACGCCATCTTGACTTTATGTCATTTCAAATTACGCTATCTATCTTAAACTAAAATAAGCTTATACCTGAACTAAAATAAAGTCTGTGGTATAGTTCCAGACAATGTTCCTATAGTTTTAATCTAAGACATTTATAAAAGGAACAACCTAAAAAGACATCACTATGATAGTCCTTCTAGTGATTGTCATTGCTAGGTAAAAAAAACCAGTTTTGTTATATGTAATTTATAACTTTATTATACATGGATACATTGATAAGGGTTTCATCAATAAAATATTTTAATAGTGATTTTAATATGGAAGAGGGTGATTACACCATTTCAATTTACGTCACTTCAAATTCCACCAAGTTTCACATCACCCAATTGATTTGATGCGCACATTGGATAGGGGAAAATAAGGGGAAATTACATATGACGCCAGGCTACGCTATATCAATTCCCTCACTGCAATTCTTGCTTTCCACTTTTCAAAAGTATAGTTTTACGTCAAAACCAACATTGATAAAAAATGTAAGAAAACATATGAAAATTTGCATATATATATATTTTTATCTCCTCTAAACAACTAGGTACTTTTTAACCCCAGTTGTATAAGCTAGTTTTTGAGAAATTCAAGTTTTACTATTTGGCCTGGTTGAGGTAGCTCCACCATAAATTTGTTAATTTAATATAAAAAATGATCAAAAACACTATGTTTTTAAGCTACAGCACCTCAATTACGTCACTTTGAAAACGCCATCTTGAGAGCAAGTTTTCAGTCAAAACTCAAAGTTTTGCCTACTTGTATTACCAATGAAAAATTTTTTTTAAAAAAAAACAATGAAATTTTGATAGTATATATTATTTGATCTCCTCTACAATTCTATGTAAAAAAATTGATACTTTTATATTAAAAACATTCTTGTTTTTCTCTTTAAAAACAACCTCCAAATTGCTCATATTTTGATACTAATTCACTTTTAGATGCCTCCCAAGTCCATCAACAAAGCTGCGTCCAAGGCCTCAAAGGCCTCAAAGTCCAAGACCACTCCTCCAAAGGCCAAAACTACCCCTAAAAAGCAGCCTGCTAAGGGTAAAGCTCCCCCCAAGACCCCTACGCCCTCACCAGAGCCTGAGGAAACAATCCCAACCCCTCCCCGTTATCCTTTTGTTTACTTCCCGTCAGACCCTCAAGAGAAGTTGTTCAACTTCAATTGCCATTCTGACCCCACTTCAGAGCCTGAAGATGAAGAAGAGCAGGAGCCTGAGCCTAGTGCTCCTGCAGATGAGCCAATTGAGCTCTGGGATCTTAATACCATCCATAATGTATGCAACAGAAATAGCACATTTGCTGTGCCCGCCACATACCCTGTCAGCTATCCAATTATGACAAAGAAAGGGGGTGCTGGCTTTATCCACAAGGGCTACAGCTTCAGCTTCAACAACAAGAATAAGCCCATCTGTCAGCATCACTTCAAATGTGATAACGTTGGCTGTCCAGCTAGACTTATCATCTATGGGTTCACTTGTTTTAAAGCCCTTACTATTGGGCATGACTGTGTCAAGCCCTTTGATCCACTGTATCAAAAAAATCTGCTGGTTTCTTTGCCAGGTCATACCAACCACCAAAGACCAAACTGTAACTGAGGTTGTAAAAAATGCACTTATTAATCTAAATGATACCCAACTGGCAACTGTTGGTGGCGCCTCAAAACTTCAGAGATATCTCACTGACCAGAGATATGCTCTGAGCACTGAAGGCGTCAGTGCTACATCAATTGACCAGTTGATTTTGACTGAAGAGCAAAAGCTTTCACAGCATGAAGAGAGATTTCTCCTTCATAATGATGGGCAACATGCCCCAGAGCGGAGCATCTGCTTTGCTACCTCCCAGGATCTTTGCAACCTTTTAAAATGCAAGACCTGGCTTGCAGATGGAACATTCTCAACCTGCCCAAAGCTCTTTAGCCAGCTTTGGAATATCTATGGGCAGGTTGACAATCTTGTTTTTCCCTGGTCTTTTTTTTCCTCCCAAATAAGAAGCAGGAAACTTATGTCCGGGCTCTAACAATATTAAAGGCCAAGTTGGATGAGATCCTCCCAACTATTGAATAGGAGCCAAAGGAGACTAGAGGGCGAAAGAAAAAGGCCCAGTCAGAGGAAGCCACCCCAATCAAGAAAAATCCCAAAAGCCTTCCATACCATGAATACCTGGTAGTAGATTTTGAGCAGGCTCAGGCCAATGCTTTTATTAGAGTCTTCAAGAGCTCCCCTCAGGAATGCTACTTTCACTTTTGGCAGGCACTCTGCCGCCGCCTTCAAAAGTGCTCTGCACTTCATGAGCTGGTCTACACTGAAGGCACAAAGGAAGCAAAGGAAGTGTTCAACTGCTTTGCTGCCCTTGCCCTTGTGTAGAAGGAGGAGACAAATGCCTTCTACGACGCCCTCCTCCGCCATCCCTACATTATTGCCAACCAGGCAGCCTTTGCTCCATTCATAGAGTATTTTGAAACTCAATGGGTTGGAGTGTTTCAAGGAGCACGCTGCATTGGAAAGGGTGGTGACTCAATCCAGTGGAACTGCTTTAAGCAGGTAAAGGATGGCCTAATTAAGACCACCTCTTTTCTTGAAGGGTGGCATAGTCAATTTGCCACAAGGGTCCGGGTTCAGAAGCCCAAGTTTAACAAAATTATGGTCCATCTCAAGACTCAACAAGCCATCTCCGCCTTCCTCTAAAACAGGCATGAAGACCAAGGATGATCCCCCCAAGCAAACCAAAGCAGTGAAAAAGTATACAGAGATCAGCAAGGTGATCCTTGCCTACTATCCCAAGGATAGCAAGCTTGAGCATCTCCAAGCTATCTCAGTTGCTCTTTCAACCAATGTATGATTCTTCCTCAATAAACATCACTCTATCTTCTCTATTATTTCCTTTACTTTTATCATTATTTTAATTTTATTTGGTATTTGGTACAAATATATGTTTTTTTCAAAGTATAGTTTATAGTTAAAATATATGAAAATGGTTGTTTTGGGGATTATTTTAACTTTTGGGCTTTACATAACTATGTTGCTACTAATAGACCCATTTTTTTATTGCAGATTTGGAATTCTGAGGCTTTTCTAAGCCTAGAAATGTTTTTTAAATTTTAATTTTTGGGAATTTTTTGGGTAGTTTTTGGAGTTCAAAAAATCTAAAATTTTAAAGCCATTTTTTCTTAGTCAAAATGCTGCAAATCAAAATGGCGTTTTTACTAGTAAATCAAGATAGCAGAAATTTGAGATGCCGTATTTTGAGATAGCGTTTTTTAAGATGCTGTTTTTGAAATGGCGTATCCTACCACCACATTAAGTGGCATTGCAAATTAACTGACCTCAAGAATATTGAATAGATCCTCAGTGTCCTGAGGAAGGCCTTGTTTCACCTTATTCTTGATCCAAAAAAACACCTCCTTGATTGGGTTCAGAAATGGAGAATACAGGAGGAGGAAGAGGAGTCTCATTAGGCAGTTGTCAGGCGGTGGTTGGCCAAATGGCTATTTTTATTGATTGGCGGGAACTTGGACACAAACAGATCCACTTTGTGGAGCCCAACATTATCAAGCACAACAAAGTTGGTTGTGCCACTATAATTTATACAAAGCTACTCCTTGACAGCTTGGAGAAAATCAAGAAAGGTCCCACTGTTATGGGAGTCTTAAATCATCTGGTATTGATCTAAGCCACAGGGACCCAGAAGAGCAACCATTGAATAGGTCTGGGAACAGAAAGCTGCACAATGGGCTACATTGTCCTTGGACCCTTTCTTGACCCACCCATGCCTAGACCTGAGTGAGGAGGAAAACCATAATTTGTTGATGTAAAAGAATCAGACATTTCCAGTCTTCTTGAGAGCTACATAGGTCTCAGCATAAATGTGTCAATCCTCAATTGTTCTGTTGCTGTTCCTATTGTGCGGCCAAACTCCCAGTACTTTCCAAGAGAAGCCCAAATCAACTTTGGTTTTATAAACAAGGGCTTTAGAAACAGAAAGCCCAAATTCTGTGGCCAGCATTAATTGGACAGCAAGTGTGTCCAGGTGGCAATCCTTGGCTACCCAATGTTTTATTGCGTCAATATGCACAGGCTGCAAGAGTTTTGGCTGCTGCTTAGCCTTGGTGGATTTGGCAATTTGCCCAGTGTTTCCATACTTGGTGTTGATGTTGGCATTGTATCTGGCTGTGACACCAAATTGGGACGCAATATCCCAAACTGCCATTCCCCTGTTCAAGCAGTTGAGGAGAGCTTCACACTCACTATCCGTCAACTGATGCCAGCCCTTGGTAGGTATCACAGCATCCTGGCTAGCAGGCTCAATACAGGGGACAGGGGCCTTTGTGTAGAAGGTGGGATCATGCTTGCTTGCAGTGGCGCCGTCAATGGTTGAATACACAATAGGAGCAGATGGCTCAACAGTGGTGGCCAATGGCTTGTAGGTGGTGTCAAAGACGCAGGGGAAGGAAGTAGCAAACTCTTGGATCAAGAGTGTGGTGCCAGGTGATAACTGGGTATACAGTGGACGTGTATGTAACCTCATTATTCCCAATGACCTTTGTGTAAGAGACTTTGGTTGCAGGCCTTGAGAGAGGCTTCTGTCTGGGATTAAGGCTATGTGATCTTGCTTGGAATGCAGGAGGTGGTTGACTGGTGCTGACACCTTAGGAGGCCTGTGTATTGGCATGACTCCCTTCAATTTGTGTTCCGGGTCTGTTCTTGGACCCTCTGGGATGCCCTTGTGGGCAGGCTGCCCCACGGGCTGGTGCAGGAGCTGGTTGGGAATGCAACTGATGGTCCATGAAAATAAAATAAAAATATATTTTAGATTAAATATGTATTTATTTGGATTTATTGGTTTAGTTGTGAGTAGTTGTTTTCTCTTGATTTAGCCTTCAATAGTAGCAGAGTTTATATATCCGTAATTTGAAGTGTATAATATTGTATCCTTTCCAGTTTTGGATGATTTTAAAGTTTAATCACTTTTTTATGTCTAAACATGGGTATTAAGATTGAATTTTTCATTTGATTTTAGTTGTGGTGGAGCTTCTTTATTTGGGTTGGTGTTTCCTAGTGTGCTTACTGTACATTCAATTTGGATTCCAGTTCCCACAATTAATATCTGAGTTTACTAGTGCCATTCAAAAGTGATTTGAAATTTGGTTCTTGGATTTGAAAATCCTGCAATTTCATATTTGTTAATTTTTTCATGTTGTCTATGATTTGTTAGGCTTAAGAAAATACAAAATTTTACATTATAATATCACATTTTTGATTCATGTATCCTTCATTTGTTTGCTGTGTTTTGTCTTTAGTTAGTTGAGTTATCTGCTCAAAGGATTCAAAATTTGCCAATTTAAATAAATCAAAAAACATCAAATTAAATAGTTGATTTTAGTAAATATTTTATTTTTAACTTAGCTGAGTTGCCCACAAATGTGATAAAAAATTTGAACCAATGATTTGACAATTCCACAATTTTACGCTTAGGTTCTGAATTTACAGTATATAGAACTCCAAAAAGCTGGGTGGATGTGGTCTCATTGGTTACAATGAAATCTTGCAGGCAATTGGGCTGAAGAATGATAGAAGAGATAATTGTTACTAGATACATAGGTAGGTAGTTGTAATAATCCCTAAATAGTTTAGGTTGTACTGTGAATTCAAAACCTTTTGGTAGAAAGGCAGGATTTTCAAACTATTAGTCCAAATTTCAAATCACATTTGTGGGTAACTCAGGTGAGTGATAGCTAAAATATTTTGTAAAAACAATGATTTAATTTGGATCTTTTTGATTTATTTGAATTTTTAAATATTTGAATTTTTTGTACAGATAACTCAAATGACTAAAGACAAAACACAGCAAACAAATGCAGGACACATGAATCAGAAATGTGGGATTATAATGTACAGTTTGGTATTTTCTTAAGTCTGAAAAATCATAAACAACATGAAAAAATTGACAAAACTGAAATTGCAGGATTTTCAAATCCAAGAACCAAATTTCAAATTATAATTGAGGTGAATTTGAAATAAACTTAATTTATGGGTGTCTCAAACAGAAATTTAAAGGATCTAGAGTGGATATGTGCTAATTCTTTTGGAAATCATAGGAATTCTCAAAAATCACTCAATTTCATTTTAGGACGGCTAAAATTTAGATCTTACTATTCACCTACTTAGCATATTAACATTAAAATTGACTAAAATATACACTTCTCTTTTTGAGATTAATTTTTAATAAAAATTTATTATGCCTTGTCAAGATTTCTGGTTCTTGAAGAATAAGAGTGATTGTTTTTATTAGGTGAGTTAATCATGTTGGGATGGGATATCTGTATGAAGACGGATGTGCTTCTATTGGTGTAGATATGTATGACAACAGGCTGTGTTCTGTTGTTGGTTGATTTGATTGAGGTGGAAGTCCTGTGGTCCTTAGAAGACGCAACACTGTCTGTGGTGGTTTTGGCAGGAGTTTGCAAGTATCAATAATTTGCTCTTATTGTACTTTGACACCGCTACTATTTGGACTAGTAGGGATGTTGGAGGGTATTAATTTGTCTACCTTCCAAGTGATCTTGGAAGGGCCCTTTATAGCTGACAGCTAGTGGCCAAACTGGCATCTAGCTGCAGACAACTCTTAATAACTAGCCTATCATCCCCAAGCTACTAGTTTCATCCCCTAAAGTTGGATCCAAAAACCTGAATAATGGTTTGGGATGAGGTAATATTCTAGGCTGCTGATTCTTCCTCTTCAGCCCAGATATTCCTTGACTTAGTTACAGCAACTAAGTTGACACCCAATTTGGCTGACCTGCCCTTGTGCTCGGTGTAATGTGCAATATTTGCACAGGCGGTCTTCTGTCTCAACTCTCGGTAAACATGATGTTGTAATTCCCTGATCTGTCTCTGGGTTGGGTCTGCGTCCCTATTTGGAATCTGGAATCCTTAGCATCTAATTATAGAAGCTTCTGGATTGGCCCGTGACCTGAGACCTGGAATGTCTCAGGTGTCTTCTGAGTTGGAAACTATATCAACCTTATTATAGTTTCTCCCTATTCCAGAATACTGTGTCACTTTGGCTGTGTTGTGTCCAAAATCAACCCACAGCTTCAGTAATAGGGATGTGGATCAGTCAATCCTAATGAATCAGGATTTCCTAACATTCCTTCTTTTAATAACAACCAAATAAACAAGCTGTTTCCTGGCCTTGACAAAATCATGCAGGTATACACTGGGTCTTCTAACAGCAAAACTTCTGTCTATGGCCACTCCCAACCCGCAGGCCCCTCTGCAAGCACTACCCAGAAAAGTGTTCTTTCTTCTGTGTCCTTTAGCATGGCCCTGTTTGCACACTAAACACAGGCAGCTACTAACCCAAGTTCTATTTTCACACCAGCATCTGAAAACAGCTAATTGAGTTAGGGGATTGTCCAAGGAAGTCAGAATACAGAGCCAGCCAATCATATAACATTGTTTGGTTTCCAAGACATACATATCTCACTCCCAGTTAATTAGCCCGCAAGATGCAGAAGAAAATTAATTACATCCAAAAATTTTCTTGAAATGGTTGAAAAGTGAGGGATGCTTATGTCTCTTGGGAAATAGCAGTCACAATGGATTTTGAAAAGTCCACTGTGGCTGCAACACTGCAAGCTCATACCAACGGCAGTCTTATGATGATCCACATGTTAGTCAGTTTTGCAGGCAGGGCTAATGTTGGCCAAGAGAAGAATAGTGGACTAAAGCAGGTAAATGTTTGTTAAGGAGAGGCATGCACCAGGGGTGGTCCCTGGATGGTGCAATGAACTAGTAGAGAAATTTTGGCTGTTATAAAAGAATAGCTGAGAAAGCTCTGAGATCTTAAGGCCACCTGTGAAAAGTTTGCAGGCAGCAAACCTTACCTAGTTTGGGGGTAAGGTTTCCATCTCTATTTCTTCCTGGTAGCTTTGAGGAGGTCTTGAAATCACCAGAGAGACATAGATATGCCCAGGAACATTATCAAGGTAGCTGCCTGGGGAAGCAGCTGCAGAAATTTGTAATTGATAGGTTTCCGGTAAGTAAAGTCAATTACTTTACAACTGAAAGCTCAAGCTCACCACTTGAGTGAGTAAAAACAACTGCATAGACACAAGAAATATCTGTGGCTATGGCCTAAAGTGGTGGTCACTGATGGGGGACTAGTCAAATGCTAACTCACTTGTGGAGACGTGTTACCTGAGTCTGAGGCATTATTAATGTGAACTACAGAGAAGGACAGAACATTTGTGGTTCACACAGAGAAGGACAGGACCTAGGTGGTTCATACAGAGAAGAAACAGAGAAAAAACCCCAGGTGATTTATATAGAGAAGGAAGACTTGTGGTTAAACCAGAGAATAACTTGTAGAAGGAATGAAATATGGCAGAGAAAGTCTAGCAGAAGAAGTAGGAGAAGGTTATCAGAGAAGAACTAGCAGAAGGAACAGAAGGACTAGTGGTCCAGAAAAATGAGCCAAGGTTTTGCCAAATTGGTTTGCTTAGGTGGAAAAAAGTGAAATGTTTTGCTTTGGTTTGGTTTGGTAGTAAAATCAAGAAGAAATGTTGATGATATTGTGGGTAAGATTTTTATTAAGTTCCTAGGGTAGATATAGATATGTTTCTATGAGAACTGGATACAAAGCAGTTTTGGTGGGACATTTTACTTGGAATTTATTTTATTAGTAAATATATGGAGAAAATGTTGAAAAGAATCAAAAATAATAATTTAAATATTATTCTAATATTTAAATTAGTTAAGGTTGAATACAGTGAAGACTGGTTCTGGAACAGTGAACTGGTTAACGCTTTGGTGCGCAAAGAGTTGAAGCTTTGTGTCATGAATGACATTTTTCCCAAGATAATTGGTAAACTCCAACTAGGAGAATCAATCTTGGGACCTGACTCTGATGGTTGTGGGGATCCTGCGGACCTTTGGGCTGTCCACCCATGTTTTTTGTGACTAGCCAATGAAAGAGCTGGAACTGGCAGTTATTTGAATCTGGTTAATCTGGTTAATCAGGGGATCTACAGGCCTTCCTAGCCACAAATGTGCAGAGTAAAGAGGAGTGTCATAGGCTGGTGATTGATCCATACCAATCTAGATTGCTGGAAGCGCTAAACCAACATGGTATCACCCCTGTCATAGGTGATGAGCTGTATGAAAAGGAGTTGGCTGCTCAGCATGGTGAGTCAAAGTCTAAAGAGAATTTAGATGATTGGCTAGAAGTCTAGGCTGCCTGGTCATGTGATCTCTTGCCATGTAGTGACCCCAAAGTTACTCAAAAAGATGCACAGTTTATGGGACAAAGGTTGACCTGGATTATAGTTTCTGAAGATCTCTTGATCTGAGATGCCAGGAAAACCAGTAGCAATGATGAAGCCATGAAGATTTTATCTTTGGACTGTCAGATGGAGGTCATTCCAACAGAAGAAATGACATTCCAGAAGGTTCATAATGGACCTGGAACTCTTAGGCCAGAAGAAACTGAGCAACTCAGCTATAAGGTGATGGGTTAATCTAAACTTAGAATTTTAAATGATATTTAAACTATGTGAAGTCTTGTTAAAATGGTATTTTCATTCTGAAATAAATAGAAATATGGGACCTTGGTTATACCATTTATTCCTTATTTAGTCTTGGTTGTCTTCCACTTTACTACTGTTCCAACAGAAAATAGCGGCCTGACAGCCCGCGTTCCTGAGTAAGTCCTCAAAACCCAGCATGTGTTTTATTGTCTTCCTGGAGCACCCTTTGACCTGCTGCATTTAGCTGACTATCCGCTTAAACCAGAGTACAGTGAGTTTACTGTGAAGAATACCCCCACACAGACCACCTGGACCAACAGATAACCCCACAAACAGCCTTCCACAAAGGTGCTTGATGCAAGCAACCATCCTCCAAAATTTGTGTGAAGTACAACTATTTGCCTGCCTACCAGACAGATATGGAAGCTCCCCTGACACCCAAACCTGACCGCCTACACCCCACCCCAGTACTGACTCCTCCCACAGCCAACCAATATGAGGGCTCAGCCTACATTACCTTGGCTGGGTCAGTTGACACCATGGTACCCTCCACCAGAATTTAGGCCTTGGTAGGCCAATCACATCTTATTGCATCAAGTTAGCACCCCTCCTATGGTGGGCTCTCCCCTTCTCCCAAAGAGCAAGTTGGCAGCTGAGGTCAACAGAACCCCCCACTGGGATGCAGTATCCTGACACTTTGAGCGGGTCAAGTGGTGGAAATTGATTTCCTAGTGGACCACAGTGGAGCTTCAGAAATGATCTAGTTTTTTTTCTCTAAAAAATTGGTTGGGTTCTGGCATGCTTCCTAATGAATATTATTGGTTGGAAGCCAAAGCTTAAATCATAAGTAAGAAAACAGTGAATCAATAATTTAAGCTTCTGAGAAAGTAAGTGTGTAAGCTTAATTAATTATAGGAAAAGTGAGTAACAATGATTTAAGCTTTTAAAAAAGCCATTCTTAAGGCAGAATTGTTGGGAAAAAGACACTATAAGAAGGAGGATAGCTGGAAAGTTACAGGGTCTTTTTGGGAGGTCCTCAGAGGTCTTTTGGAATTTTTTTTGGTTGCAAGCGGGAGCTTGGTTGGATGCTGGATATGCATCTTAATGGCTACACATCTAGTTGGTTTGTAGTAGCCAGATGTTTTTAAAGCGTTAAGAAGTCCCTTTTGAAGGAGTAGCTGTCTAAAATGACTCCAAACTGCTGAAAAATAAGAAGGTTTCTAAGGGGGTCATTCTTCTGCTAATAAAGACTATCTCAAACCCTATTCTTTTTTCTTGTGACATGTAATTTACCTAGTGATAATGATTATGAAGTTGGTTGAGAGGATCAGAAGATGAAGGACCTTAGTATGTTCACTCATGGAAAAAGCCTGGTTGATGAATGAGTAAAGCAATGCAAATAACCTTGAGATCAAGGATATTGTTTAAACTGAAGATTATCATGAAAACAACCCCCTAGATAATGGAGCTGCTTTGTTAGCCCATGTATTACTGTGAAATATGTTTTCTCCTAGTTATCAGTTGCCTATGATAATTAGGGGGTGCGAACAAGTATCCCTGATTATGACAACCCCAACACAGCACGTCCCTGGCTTTGACTCAGGACACACCTTGGTGATCTCCTAGAAGCAGGAGTACTACATGTCTCCCTCCCAAGAAGACTCTAACTGCTGCCTTTATGTCAACTGACAGTAACAAAGCATACCCTCTAATGTTGATCATCATGAAACACAACCACAGATTCCCTCAGTACAATTGTGCATCCAAATAGAACTTCATGATATCTTCATAATAAGAGAATAGTCAATTTGTGGAAACACAGAGCTTTTGTTGCTACAAGAATAATGACCAATCATGTTCTTGATGGGCCCATTTTGGTGGATACTGACCCCTACAATTATACTGTCATCAATTTTATCAAAGATTGGGCAATGAGAACCTGTAATGATGTCATTTTCTTGTCCTATTCCAAGATCTCTACAAGTATCCAAGACTTTGGGAGAAAGCAGTTACAATCTGATGCATACAAGTGTCAAGTATATACTTCTGGGAAGTATAATAAAAAATAAAGAGAAAAATTAAAAAGAGAAGGATACTTTATTGAATATGAATATAGCTTAATATATAGTATCATGACAAGCCACATGTTGTCCATATACGTCATGGAGTTCATGGGGTTTATCTGAGTAATGTTCCTCTTGAGTCACAAGGCTTAATCAAGTTGTGTTCCATTTAGGACCTGGATTGAGGGATCCCTGTCATAGATGGTTAACTGATAAAGGTATCACTGGTTTATTGGCTGGGCGGTGAACCACTCAGTGAGCTGCTCAGTGATTTACTTGGGGCGTGAATTCTCCAAGAGGGAGTAATTGAAGATGTTGCAACATCTCTCCCTGGGGTGCTGGAAGGCGGAGCCTTGGGAACCTTCTTGAGGGTATCTGGTACATGGGCCTGGTACTGGTACTGATCCAGTTTGGCGTTAGGGACAGGGAGTCTTGAATTTTTTGGGCTGCTCTTACCTTACACAAACAGAGTCAATCATGGTGCATATGTTTTAGTTTGTTTCAAGCACCAATCCCTTTGATGAGGTAAGTGTTATTGGGTTTCACCTCCATGATGATGCCTGGTCCGCACAATCCTGGGTCTAATTTGTGTTGGTTGTGGTTGACAACCCAGATCTCATCTCCGACTTGGAACCTTTCTTGTTGTAATGGGGTTGCTTCACGTTGAAGCCTTTGTTATTCCATTGTCTCTTGTCCTTTCTGGCTTGTAGTACTTTTGGTTCATTTCTGTCTGGAATCTTCTTGGGAAATGGAAGTTGCGGTCCTGTTGTAGTACTGAAAAGTGAAGATTTCTGGCCATAGACAAGTTCATAGGGGCTTTTGCCTGTATTACGGTTGACTTGTGTTCTGCAGACCATAAGGCGGTTGGTAACATGTCAACCCAGGCTTTTGGATTATTGGCAGATAACTTACTGAGGGCTTCTACTAGAGAGCTGTTTAGTTGCTCTACATGTCCATTTGCTTAGGGGTAATATGGGCTGACTATGACGTGTTTTATTCCATTCTTGGCAAGGTATATGTTAGTATCAATAGATTTGAGTTCAGTGCCTCTGTCTGTGATTAAGAGGTCGGGCTTTCCAAACTTAGCTATGATCTCCTTACCAATGAATTGTCTCATGTTGTTGCCTTTATGCTCCTTTGTGGCTTGTGCTACAGGCCATCTTATGGCATAGTTGATGGCTGTGATGATGTACTTCTTGCCTTCCGTTGTAAATTGCGCTATTAATGCTATC